>BMAC01000691.1:365460-383522 GCA_014905375.1 Phtheirospermum japonicum | reverse complement strand
CACACAACTTTTATCCGCCGACCTGAAAGCATAGTCGAACTTAATAATTTCAAAAACGCAATCATAAACATCTTTAAAAGTTAAAACACGCCTTTCTCCATCCCATCCCTTTTTAAGTTTCATTAAATGCAGACTGATACCATGTCAGGCACGTGTCGCTCCCCCATTTTCTCGTAGTATAATAAACACAGTGGGCCCAAAATAAATGGCCCAAAACATTCCTTGAAGCCCTACTCACATTCCCGCTCCTATCTGTCCCATCAACTTTTTACGCCACCCCACACAAAAACCCCCTTCTCTTCCCTCAATCGTCACTTCACACAACTATAAGCAAAAAGGGGCGCCATTTTTCCTCTGCAAGAAAGCTCATCACCCAGCAAGTTCTCAAGAATTTGTCAACAACGCAACACTCTACACCAACCTCCAGTTCTCTAAAAATGTGTAAGTCCCCAGATCTTTCATCCTTTCAATAATTTAATTTCACTGTCATGAATATATTGCATATGCTGAGTTGTTGTATGTTTGTGATGTTTCCCCCCTTTATATTGCTTGATTTATGATGAAATTAGCGTCCTCTACTAATTCCCAAAATTTGAGCCTTTCCCCCGATTCAAACCCTACCACAAACCCATACATTTTCACCAGAAGACGAAAACAACCCCCTTCTCCCTCCGGCCTTCGCGACGAGCCAGAAGGCAACGTCGATTGGTCGGAATTAGAAACCCAAACGAGGGTTCATATGGATGCCTGGGCTTCTCTAGAGAACATCTCTGAAGATACTCCCACTGCCCCCCTAGCCCTTATGATCATTCCAGAGGGTATTCCTGTAATTATACATACAAGCCCACAACCTTGTGAGCATTTTTTAGAAAACCCAGTAACCGTAGCTCGCTCCATAAAAGTTGCCGACCTACCTACCTCAACCCATACAACTAAAGAAATCAAAGATAATTACTGGTTGCTCCCCGACCCGGAAAAATTTGATGAGTTCAAACGATCCCTGAACCTCCCCAGCACCGCCGAACTGATCTTACCCGATATTCTACACCTAGATCCCCTAAAACCCTCTCTAAACCACATAACCCTTTTCGACGAGCTACTTAAGGCAGGATTTAGGTTCCCAGCCCATCCATTTTATATCAAAACCTCTCTCTTGTAAAAAATACCCCTCTTACAACTGACCCCCAACTCCATGAAGTACCTAGCGAGCTATTTAATATTATGTAAATATTATAAGACGCAGCCCGACCCAAATTTTTTCCATTTCTGTTTTCAAATAAAGTACCAGAGCCATTCCTTCTACCTCTCTACCCGCACTGGAAAAGCTCGCTTCCTATTGAATCCTCCGAATAAAGTGCCCGAGTGGAAGAGAGATTTTTTCTTTATACACAACACCAAGGAATGGCCTTTTATGACCGAAATTCAATACCACACTCCAAAACAATCCCCTAATCCCAGCCCCAAATATCATCCTCTTCTATACAAAAAGTATTCTGATCAGCTCGCGAAATGGAGTAAGTGCCCATTCGACATGGTGCTGCTCACCAGCCGTTCTGATGTTTTCCGGTATGTGGGCATCGACTCTTGCCCAGTCGAACCAGATATTGCCCTTACCGAGTCTGAGTTCGGTAGGTTCCCCAAGTCTTATAATATTTCATCACCCCTCGCTGTTTAAAACTGGATAATAACACTTTCAATTTACAACTGCAGTTGCATTTATCAACACCTGTGCCGCATCACGCGCTGAGACGACCAAGAAATAGCCTTCTCCACAACCCGCAACTGCCCCAGTGTCTTCTCTAGCCGATGTAGATGAGGCACTGCATCAGGCTTTCGGGACCGGCACCGAAGACGATGATGTGGAGGAAATTCCAATAATAAAGAGATTTCAACAGGCAAAGGGGAAACGTCCCCTGAAACTGGCTGCCAGAAGTCCAAGCCCTCTTGGGCCAAAACGTTGTCGCCTCCAAAAGACCCATGCTGCAACTTCCACCAGCTCGCCCGACCTGATTAAAGGCTTAGCTCAATGTGACAACGCCAAGGAGATTCAGGCCTTTCTCAAATAACGCATAGCCAAACAGGTAGACCTCGAAAAAACTCTCTCTCTAACACAACCCACACTTGCCAATTCTTACCGAATGTTATAATGCAGCTGAGTCCCCTAATTTCAAAACTTTCTGAAGAGTTAATGGCTCGATCGGCGGAGAGCGAACTCCAAAAGACGTGCGATGAGCTGACCGCCCAGACTGAACAACAAACGCGGCAACTATCGCTAACACAAGGCGAGCTGGATGGTACAATCAAACTATTGAAGGCTTGCGAGGAGGAAATACAAATCTTGAAGATCCTAGCAAACAGTTTGAAGGACGAGGCAGCTCGCACGGACAACGAGCTCAAAGACGCATAATAACAAACTGAGGAGCTCAGATTACAAAATCAGAAGCTGCAAGAACAAGTAGAAACAGCTCGCGAGGAGGGTGTGTCTGAAGGTCGGCAAGCCTTCCTCACAAGTGCGGTTGGTAGGAGGTTCATCGATGCTTATAAGAAGGAACTCGTAGAGGCATACGAGAAATCCTCCATTTACTTTGGCATGATCACTGCTGGTGCTCAGGAGTGGCTTTTCACAGCTGCTGGAATGATCAAAGAGAAGGTCGCAGCGCTGAATGTCACCTACGATCCTGACTTCCCAGCCCTCATCAACAAATTAACCCCCTTCAGCAGCTTCAAAGGCGATTGGACACAGCCGAATACTGCAAAGTGGTGGTTATCGTGCCAGAGCCGAGCCATTCTGTCTACCCAGTTGTCCACCGAGCTAGAGGCGCCTCTGGAAGACCTGATTCCTCTGTCTGAACCGAGTGCCACCAAAAATCCGCCAACTTCTGCTGCTGAAAAGACTGTTTGAAACACTTATAACTTATATAAACAATTTACTTATCCTTGTAAATATTTTCGATTTACTCAGTATCTGCATGTCTTGTTAATTCTCAGCATGCACAATCCTGCACTTAGAACTTATATATAAAACCACAAACCATATACACAACAAACTCTTTAGCTAACACAGATCCCGAGAGATCGCAAGCTTCTAAAAACAACTAAACCATAACTTGTAGACACCGCAATCAACCAGCACTCAAAACATATTAACTTGCATAAACAACCATTCATATGAACATGAGAAAAACAGATAAGTCGGACATCACAACCACTTAATCATAGAAAATCATCAAAATAGCTCTCCCAATCTTTATTTATTATATATCAAGATACTTCTTCTTCAAAATACATAGATACTTCCAGAAAAATAAACTCACTATGGGAGAGGTGCCCTCCGAACCAGAGTTACCCTCTCCCCACTTCGCCGACCTAAAAGAAGCGTCGGCTCACAAGAACTTTCACTATGGGAAAGGTGCCCTCCGAACCAGAGTTACCCTCTCCCCCACATCGCCGACCTAAAAGAAGCGTCAGCCCACAACAACTTTCACTATGAGAGAGGTGCCCTCCGAACAAGAGTTACCCTCTCCCCACATAGCCGACCTAAAAGAAGTGTCAGCCCACAATAACTTTCACTATGGGAGAGGTGCCCTCCGAACCAGAGTTACCCTCTCCCCACATCTCCGACCTAAAAGAAGCGTCAGCCCACCACAACTTTCAATATGGGAAAGGTTCCCTCCCAACCAGAGTTTCCCTCTCCCCACATCGCCGACCTAAAAGAAGCGTCATCCCCACCACAACTTTCACTATGGGAGAGGTGCCCTCCGAACAAGAGTTACCCTCTCCCCATATCGCCGACCTAAAACAAGCGTCAGCCCATCACAACTTCACTATGGGAGAGGTGCCCTCCGAACCAGAGTTACCCTCTCCCACCCCAAACACACTACCTCCATCCTCTAGGCATAATACTTCTTCAAATGACACACATTCCAGCTTCAAGGCAAGATTTTTCCACTCGTATCCTCAAGTATATAAGCTCCCCCTTGCAACACTTTTACCACCTTGAATGGCCCCACCCAATTTGGCTCCAACTTTTTAGTCATACGCAGCGCATCAGCCCGCCTACGCACTAAATTGCCGACCTGGAAATAGCGATGCTTGACCCGTTTATTAAAGGTAGCCTGTATCCTTTGTTTATAGTGCTCCACTCGAGCTGGAGCTCTATCCCGTACTTCATCAATCGTTTCAATCGCTCCTCGAGCTAGCCTTTCCTTCTCTTCCACATTAAATGTTGTCAAAAGCTGCGAGCCTCCAACTATCTCTGGTGGAATAACCGCGTCCATACCATACAGTAAATTGAAGGGCGACTCTCCCGTGGAAGTTCGGGGAGTTATTCGATAAGCCCACGGGACTGATGTGAGCTCCTCTTCCCAAAGCCCACCTATTTTCTCCAATCGCAACTTGAGTCCCTGCACAATTATACGGTTAGTAACCTCCACTTGTCCATTAGTTTAGGGATGTGCCACAGAAGCAAATCGCTGCTTCATCCCCATCTCTTTGCACCACTTTCAAATCTTTCTCCCATTAAACTGAGTTCCATTATCAGACACCAACACTCGCGGCACACCGAACCTGCAAAATATATTGTTAAAAATAAAATCCATCATGTGTTGCTCGCTTATGCCTGTAACAGCTTCGGCCTCTACCCACTTCGTAAAATAATCAGTCGCCACCACCAAATGCTCATTATTACCTGGGGTCTTTGGAAAAGGACCCCACAATATCAATTCTCCACTGCGCAAATGGGCACAGCGAGATCATAACCATCATCTTCTCAGCCGGTATATGAATAATCAGAGCATGCATCTGGCACTTCTTACATGTTCTCACGAGCTCGCTAGCCATATCCTTCATTCCTGGCCAAAAGAAACCAGCCCGCAACGTTATGCCCACCAACGCCTTTCCCTTTGTATGGTCGCCACAATATCACTCATGTATTTCCTTCAACACTTCCAATCCTTGCCCCTTATCCAAACACTTAAGAAAAGGTCCAAAACGTGACCTTTTGTACAATTCTTCGTGTATCAAACAAAAGCGAGCTGCTGTCCTAGCCTCCTTTGTTGTCAGTCTCTCTGCGCCCTCCTTTGCTTTGACGAGGACATCCCATATAGGTGTGCGCGAATCATCTTTCACCTCGAGTTCCATAACCTCTTTCCCTTTTTCCACGCTACTATGACTCAATTCCATCAGTGTGATTTTTCGAGTATCACAAGTCCCCAGCGCTCCTACTATTCGAGCGAGCTGATTCGCCCGAGTATTTTCAGCTCGTGGTAGATGCTCCAGTTTGAATTCTTCAAAGCGTGCTGCCTCTTCACGCAGTTTGTTCAAATACACTGTCATCCGCTCTTCCTTAGCTTCAAAAGAACCATCGAACTGACAAGCTATCAGCTGAGAGTCTGTGTAGGCCCACACCTTTCTTGCTCCCAGATCGCCTGCCATCTTGATACCCTGCAACACAGCTTCGTACTCGGCCTCATTATTGGATGCTTTATACCCCAACTTGATCGCGAACTCCAAATTTTCGCCCTCCGGGCTAGTTAACACAATACCCAACCCTGCTCCCGACACCATAGTCGAACCATCAGTATATAGTGTCCATGCCTTTATCTCTTCGTCCTCATTAGCTGGCTACGCCATCTCTTGCAAAAAAGATTCTAACACTTGCGCCTTGATAGCCACCCTTGATTCATAAACCACATCGTACTCGCTCAGCTCTAAATCCCACTTCACTAGTCATCTGGATACATTCGGGTTACTCAAAACCTGCTTAAGAGCTAAATTAGTACGCACCTTCACCCTGTGACTCAAGAAATACGGCCTCAATTTCCTCTTTGTACAAATCAACGCGAAACCACCTTTTTCCAGGTCGGAATATTTCGATTCAGCTCCCCGTAACATCCTGCTAATATAATAGATAGGTCTTTGTGTGCCCACCTCTTCTCTGATCAGCACCGAACTCACTGCGACCTCTCCCGCCGATATATATAGGAACAGGTCTTCTCCAAGCATTGGCTTAGTCAACAGTGGTATCTCAGCTGATCGAAGAATTCTTAGCACTCTAAGAAATCTTCTCCGCAATAGTACGGAGTCGATTGTAGAGCGGTAAGTTTTCCCGAGTCGTGTCTCTCGAGGATAGATATTATCGGCGTTTGGTGTTTTTTTTACTTACTCTCTTGTTAAGCTAAATTACACTAATCTAAACGAAGAAAGTATTAAGTCATTGGTTTGATTCTAGTTTTGAATTTAAAAGAAGACTTTAATGAAAATAATGAAAACGAGGGTTTAGGGTGTTCGGTACGTCTCCACGATCAATCGGTTTTTGCCGAGCACTTAATCTACGATTCGAGGTTGTCAATCCCAAATTGTCGACCAAGTGTCGGGGTCGTCAATCCCGAGCCTCGACAAAATCCGATTAATGGTTCTAAACAAACCTAAACCCTAAACCCATAATTTCTAAACTAATTGCATTAAATGTAAATTAAAGCTTGTTTGAAAGTAATTATTAATGACATTAATTAAATCCTAATTAAAAACCCTAAGTAAATTAAAGCTACTCAAATTGAAAAAGCTTGCAAGTCTTGAAAGAGGAATGGAGGGAAAATCAAAAGCATTTGAACTTGAGAGAGCAAAGAGCATTAAATGTAAAGAAGTCAAAATTATCAAAGGAGAAAGTCCCATATGTCTTTTGAAAACCCAAGGTTTGCTTGGACAAATGGGGTAAAAAGCTTGAAGATGCAACAATGGAGTTTGGCAACAACAACAAAAGAACTACAAGATAGAAAATTAAAAGGAGAAATTGAAATGCAAAGAACAACAACACAAACTAAATCTAATAACCAACACAACTTCAATAACAACAATCAACAATAACAACACAAGAAAATAAGGGAAAGAAAACTACCAATTGCATTGAACACCAAAAGCTTCAAATCCAGATTACATCCACAAAAGCAAATCCAAGTCTTCAATACAACAAAGAGCAACAAGTGAAGGAGATTGTCACCCTCTCCAACACTTGCTTGAAGCAACTAACTAACCTCACTAAACTAACTAAACTACATAATCTAAGAATTAAGCTACGGTTTTACATTGCAAAAGAAAGGAAATGCTTGGAGGAGATGGAACTAGGTCCAAAACCACCAAGGAGAACTAGGTCCAAAACCACCAAGGAGAGGTTGTTTTTTTTGTGAATAATGGGTGGGAATCATATATGGGTAGATAAGGGGCAAAATGGTCTCTTCTTTTCGCCAAAATCACACATCCTCAGCATTTCAGTCGATCGACTGGAAGTCAGTCGATCGACTGACTTGTTCAAATGCCCCAAACTTTCTGCCGAGCAGTCGATCGACTGAAATCCAGTCGATCGACTGACAAAAACACGGAATCAGCCCTTGATGTAATGGCCACATTTCTCGTCATTTCCGGTCGATCCTCGCACCAAAGACATGTCATGGATTGGCAATGAGTGTCTCGGGTTTGAATCATCTTCCGACCTTGTCGTGGGCCCACTTTGACCAATGTTGACCTTCAAAACAAAACTAATAAAAAAAACTAAGAAAATATAAGAAAAACTACTAAAAACAAAGAAAACACTACAAAACCTAAAACTAACAAAATAGGCCAAAACGACTCCTAATACCCATAAATGCAAGCAAAACACATGCAAACACAACACAAAAAGGTAACAAAAATGCGTACAAAAAAGTACAAATCAACCACCCCACACTTAGAATGATTGCTTGTCCTCAAGCAATACTAATATAGAATTACGAAACTATCATCGGATGATCCTAAACTAATGCACAAACCTAATTTGAGATGTCGTATGTAATTATGGAACTGTGTTACCCTATATAAAGGGGTCTTAGATTAATGAGAACCCTAATTTTTTTCCGCCTCTCTTTTCTTTAGTACCTTTTCTTCTTTTACACTAGTTTTTATATATGCGAGATTCTACGGTATCGTAATTATATCATTTTTCACTTAATTGTAACAATTATATCATTTCATGGGATAAGCAATAGGGAAGACATAGTGCCTTCACGAGATACCGTGATTATTTCCTGTATTTACTAGTCATTATGAAACTCATTTTAGTTATTAATAAATGTTTATGGGTTAATTCCAGAATAGCCCCTGCTTAGGTGTACAAAAACCAGTTTTATTTTAGGGGGTGATATGTGCAAAAACTAAAAGTTGGGATGGTAGTTTGTCAAAAAGAATATGGCTATAAAAGTTTTTTGGCAAACACTTGTGTTAGGCCAGATTAACGGAGCATGACTCGTTAGGTCATCTGACCCGATACTATTATGTATTAGTTTTTGTACTGTAATGTATTAATTTTTTACTGTAAAGTATAGTTTTTCATAAATCTTTGACTCGTGCTATGATGTATTGATTTTTGTACTGAAATATTTTTGTACTATAATGTATTGTTTTTTTTATTATAATATATTAGTTTTTGCAATATAATTGACCTAACCGGCCCATTTCTTATATGCGAAACACAGGATGATCCGTAGTCCGACCTAATAAGAGTATTGCCAATTTTTTTTTTTATTTACCTTCTCTCATCCATAATCTAAATGCTCTGGAAAACTTGTTTGGACATAAAACTGGCTAATTAACTGTATTACCTGTCTTATTTCAATCCACACGACTTGCTTGGTTCAACTTCAATTAAATCAAGTCCAAATCTCACTGGCCACCGCCAACAATTCGCTCTTCCGCTCAATTCTCGCCGGGGAACCATGGCCGGGACCCTTAACTTCGCCCCGACTCCAATATTCCGGCCGGTTTCAACCCGCAGATCAACATTAAACAACAAAGTATTTTTCGTTAAGGCATCAGCAAATGCTTCAGAAACCCCTAATTCCACTTCGATATCGGCGCCGCCCAACTTCAAGGCTCCAAAGCCCAAACCCTTTTCAGTCCGGCCCGACAAGATATTCGACATCTTGGGGGCCTCTCTCGCCTTGCTCTTTCGCCTTTCCACCAGTGTCCTTGTCTCTGGGTATTTCATTTGCTTCACTTGTTTTTTGATTTTAATTTTGTTTTGGTGAAAATGGTGGTGATGAATTTCATCTCACGACGACAACTTCATTAATATTTATCCTTTGTTGGAAATTTATAATTACAAGTTTCATTTCCATGGACAGGTATTCTGTGACTGTTGTGCCCGAAAATGAGATTCCCTCGGACCAGTATGCTCTAGGGTTTGCTGGTAATTACCAGATACATTTATTATCTTCTGAACAAAACTGGGTTACATTTACACATTTTTGATTTAATTGAATATCTCAACATTTGAAGAATATTTTTCTCTAATTGAAGGTCCTGGAGATATTGTGTATGCACCTCCACAATGTTCTTGACTTCTTGTTAATTGGCTGAATTACGCTAAAATAATGTGTTACAATATTCAGGTTTTAAGTTGAAAGAGAGTTCCAAGCTAGGCCCTCGCCCTGAGAAGCCAATTGAGATATATGAGTTTGAAAGGTACTTGGAATTTAGTTTCTTGATCTTCGAATTCCGAATGGGGTATTAACATTGAAACATTAGAGTTATCACTTCTTTTTCCCTTTACTTCCCTTAAAAAAAAATTATTTTTTTGTTTTCTAAATCTCGCCACCTGAATAAAAAATTTAGAAGGTGAAATGTAAAAAATTCAATAGTTAATTCCGTTATAATTTATACTGTTTCGGGTTCTCTTTTTGATCACGGGTAATTGCTTGAATAAAGACTAATGTTGGTTTCTCCTTATGTGGATTATGACCGACCGAACATGTGGGAATTTCTTCAGCTGCCCGTTTTGTCGAAAGGTATCACCAGAAAAAAAAATATATATATATATATACACACACACACATGTATGTATCATTAGTGTATCCTTTGCCGCATCAACTGACATTTCATGATGTCAGGTTCGGGAAATTGTTGCAATTCTGGATCTTGATGTATTGTATTATCCCTGTCCGAGAAATGGCCCAAATTTTCGTCCCAAGGTTTCTCAAATGGGTGGAAAAAAGCAGTTTCCTTACATGGTCCGTGCACTGATATGAAGCTAATTGATAAGATAGAAATGCCTTAACTTGCTTGCATATCATGTAGTTGCAGTAAATTTGCCTTTGTTTGCAAACTCTTAAAAAAAGTGCATTTGGGTTTTTAGCTGTTTTTTTTTCCTTTCTTTTTGAGTGTTTACAAACACCAACTTTTGCTTTAGTCCACAAATTTTAAAAGCCGGGGTGGGGTGCTTTTGATTCTGGAAAAGTGCTTGTGTAGTTTTTCAAAATAAAACTTAATTCGTATTTTACATTTCTATCCTCAATTCGTTGCCCATTATTAACAATAAAAGGTTGTTTGTAATTATATTCTAAAGCTCATTTTCAATGGGTTTTTTTTTTTTCAACTATTTTTCTTTTTTAGCTTTTAGCTTCTATTTGCATACACTCACTACTTGTGCTTTAAACTACCTGGACTTCTCGTACACTTCTATAATAAAAACACTAAAGCTTACAAACACTCGCTTAATCTGAGCATTAGTAATTAGTTGCTCTCTTTCATCATACGCTACTTCATTGAATTTCTCCTTTAAAATTTTGGGAGTAGTTAATTCTTTCTTATTTTCTTCTATTGCTTTAGGTGGATCCAAATACAGGAGTTTCTATGTATGAATCAGATGATATAATTAAGTATTTGGTTAAGAAGTATGGTATGTTGTTCACTTTTTTTTTTTAATATTGAATCATAGTTTTATGCTTTATTTCTTTTTTAATATTGAATCAAAGTTTTATGCTTTATTTTGATTTGAATACGGCAGCTTCATTTGACAACAAATTTGCTTCTAAATCATGGTGTCTTTTCATATTATTACTTCGTTCTGGTTTGTAAGTAGATATACAGTTGGTCTAATTAAGAATTTTATATACACATCTACTCCAATTTAAATATAAAAATAAAAACTAAACTTTAAAATTAACATTTTAGAATTTTAAAAGATTTATGTGATAACAATTTTTTATTAATTTCATACAAAATGGATAAGACATCTCTATTTATACCAAGACACATAGAATAGTTAATTGAATTTGACTACAACTTATCTACTAGTAGTATTATCTATTACTTTATAATTATTTATTTATTTGTATTTTAGAGAGAATACTAGAACTATTTCTTTTTGGAGGAAATTTCTAGAATATTTCTCTAATATTTAATGGTTTTTATTTAATTTTAAAATCATAAATATTTTTCAAGCTGAATATAATTGAATCAAATCAAGTTGAATCACCATTATTTAACTGAACTCGAACATTTTTCAAATCCAATGTAATTCATGTCAAATCAAATTATTTCAAATAGCAATGTATTTCGCATCATATTGTGCCATTATGTTTTAACATATTCAAATAATTGTTTGTTTTCTTATTAGATTAGGTTATATCAATGAGCGTTTCATTATTAAATGGATTTGTATTCACTTTTATTCGAATAAAGTTGTTTATTTTCTTATTAGGTTATATTATATCAATGAGGGTTACATTATTGAATGAATGAATATATATTCACTTTTATTGAAAGTGAGATCAATTCTTACAGAGGATGGGGGTAATGTAATCTTTTCAACGATACGAAAAGAAAAGTGAATGAGAATGTAAAGATATAGATGTTTAGCTTTCCTTTTGGTTCCTCATGTGATTTTGATTTATTTTTTCATCTTCATCTCCTTTAATACAGCCATGGTAACTGTTTCAGGTGATGGCAATGTCCCACTTCTGCTGTCTCTTGGTCTATTAACTGTAAGAAGCATTATAATTTTAAAATCACTTCATCCTATTATTAAATAGCATGGACTGATAAATAGCTTTTTGTCCCCTGCCCACATTCTTTTTCCGTAGACTTTAACAGAGGGATTTGCCATGATTGGTCGAATGGGGAAGGTACAGTTTGTCTTGCACTTAACAACCCATTCACACATTCATTTTTTGCTAAGATATCTCCTTTTCACTGATTCAATGAGTTTTCCATAATAACTCATTTTGGACAATTTTCTACCCTTAACTATGCAGGGTTCTATCTACACACCATCTAAACTGCCTTCTAAGCCTCTTGAGATATGGGCTTATGAGGTTAGATCACCTGATCACCATGTTTTCTAATTTAAACAAATAAACCAAACCTTTTCTCTGTGATCACTTATTGTCTGCATGTCACAATTAATTATATTCCGTTTTAGGCTTCACCATTTTGCAAAGTTGTACGCGAAGTACTTGTGGAGCTAGAGCTACCTCACATACTCCACAGGTATTAAAAAGTCCATTTTGGTGGTGGTAATATTCAGTTTGCGAAGCCATAGATATAAACTCAAAATAAACTAGAACATAAGCATTATTTTAAATTTTATTTACTCTCTCTCTTGTTTTTTTGGAAATAATATGTGTTGCAGTTGCGCACGTGGGAGCCCAAAACGACAAATACTTTATCAGAAAGTTGGGCATTTTCAGGTATTGTTTGCATGCTGTGTTCTTTAATTAAAAATATTACTCTCACGGTCCCATTCTATCTGTCGCAATTTGCTATGTGACGGAGATTAAATAAGATGATTGGTATTAAAATTATAGTTTACAAATGACCATAATATTCTTTTGTTTAAAATAATTAAAAGTGTGATAATAAAAATAGGTGTAAAAGCAGTAAAGTAACTCTTAATTCTTATTGAGAAAGTAAAAAAGTAACAATGATTCTCTCTTGAAAATGTAAATGCAAAAAATAGAACGGGACATAAAAATCTCAAATTGCAATAGATTGAACGAGACGGAGGGAGTAAATGATTGATGATGTGTTAATTGTGTCCTGTCTCTGTATATTGTATATTGGTTTAACAGGTTCCTTATTTAGAAGATCCAAACACGGGAGTTCAAATGTTTGAGAGTGCATATATCATCGACTATCTAAGGGCAACTTATGCTCTTTGACAGTTTATCATTTCTTGATAGAATTTTGAAATTTGTTATAGTACATGTAAGGTTGAAACTAATTCTTCACTTGCCTTTTAAAATTAAAAATCTCTCATTAGATTTGTATTTACCTTCCATATTAATGGTGCACTTTTGTAAAATATTTTTATTCTTTTTTTATAATTAGCCTAAATTTTAGGATAATTATCACTACAAAAAATAGTATTTTACCGAGAAAAAACCTTCTGTAATAATCAAAAGTCCATCGACAATCTTTTTACCAAAAGCCAATCTAAGGGATATCTCTCCTCGGGAAAATTTGCGAGGGTCTGAGGGAGTATTTCTTTGGTAATTTATGAGGCCCAAAATTTGTCTCTCCTTGGAAAAATCGAGGTCAAGGGCCCATCAAAAAAATCGAAAGCTATTCCCCTCGAAAAAATCGAGGGTAATTTACCCTCTGAAAAATCGAAGGCATGTCCCCTCGAAAACACCGAAGGGGAGTTTCCCATTGGAAAATATCAAAAAAATAATATTTTCAAAAAAAAATGGTGAGGGGTCCGAGGGGAAACGCCCTCAGTCTTTTTCGAGGGGAATTATCCCCTCATTTCTTTCTTTTCTTTAATTATTTTTAATTATTAATTTTAATCCCTATTTGTTTAATTAAAATCCCCCAAGATTTTTTTAAAAAAATCATTATTAAACAGACAAATAAATAAAATAATTAATTATATAAATATCTGAAAATTTAAAATTATTAAATTTGTTCAACAAAACTATTTAGTAATAAAGTTAATAAAAATATTTGATAGTCCTATGACGGAGGAGGTTGCGGTAGGTATTGCTGTAATCGTGATAATAGATCGATCATCTGCGCGTTGATCTGCGTTTGAAATTGCGGCTACTTCTGGCGCTGTTGCTCACATAGTAGTTCAGACTTGTTGTATCACTACTCCATTGCCTGCTGAGCTCGTCTCATGGCCTCTAACTCCTCCCTCTGCGCCTGGAGCTCCCTAACGTGAGTCATATTCTCCCTAATTATTATATATAACATATCATTAATTTTTTATTTTCACAAATACCCTTAATTAATTGAGCCTTTCGCTCCCTCGTTTCCTTATTATTGAGGACTTTAATGCTGTTCTGGGTTCCCACGAGCGTCGTGGGGGCAACCCTCCCGATACTCTTCCTGCTCGGACTTTCGGAATTTCTTGGATGCGAGTGGGTTTTTACAGGTCACCACTATTGGCGGTTTCTTCAGTAGGGTCAGTCGTTGCCACTCGGAGTTTCGCTTTGCTTGTCTGAATTGCGCTATTCATTCCGCTGACTTGTCCCTTGCGTGTGAGCGGATCTCTGGCCTTCTCCTTTCCCGCAGTCGCTCCGACCATCATACCATTCTCGTAGAATGCTCTAGGGATACGATTTCCACCTCGAGTCCTCGGATTTTCCGTTTCCAGAACTTCTGGACTTCGCAACCTGATTTTCGTTCCCTCGTCACCACTGCTTGGACCCTCCCCCACCAGATTACTAATCCTATTCTCTCCCTCATGGCTAAATTGCGTTACCTTCGTGGTGTTCTCCGAGAATGGAACGCAAAGACGGTTGGTAATGTTTATCGGCAGGTGGAGTCATCACCTGCCGAACTTATGAACCTTCAGTCTCGTTGCCTGGACACGGGATACTCTAAAGCCAACCTCGAGGCCGAGATTGCCCTGCAGATTCAGTCTTCTTCCTCATTCGACGCTCAGGCTAGCGTTCTTTGACAGAAGAGTCGGCCTGAGTGGCTCACGGATGGTGACCGTAACTCGGCCTTTTTTCATCGCAATATTAAGGCCCGGGACACTAAGTCCACCATCGGCTATCTCTTGATCGATGGGGTGGTCATCCATTCTCCTAATGCGATTCAGGGAAAGATTATTTCCTTCTTCTCTAATCTTTTTTCTGCCAACCACCTTCTCCCGCACCCTACTTGGGTTAATGAATTTCTTCACCCTGCTGTTAATACTTATTCTCAAGTCTTTCTCTCTACTACTCCGAGCTATGAGGAGATTCGTGTGGTTGTCTTCTCTCTCGCCCCTAGTAGTACCCCTGGCCCGGATGGCTTTAATGGCCATTTCTTTCAGGAGTGCAGGGACATTGTCGGACACAATGTTTGCTCGGCAGTCCGACACTTCTTTTATTCATCTTCCCTCCCCACTAATTTCAATTTCAGTTTCATGCTTCTTATCCTGAAAGTTAAGGGGGCGATGCGTGTGGAAGATTTTCGCCCTATCACCCTTAGCAACTTCTCCTTCAAGATCATTACTAAGATCATGGCTACTTGTCTTGGTGTAGTCATTGGTAAGATGATCTCAGATTCTTAGTTCAGTTTTAATCCGGGCAAGCAGATTCATGATTGTATGTTGTTGCCTCGGAGACCTTTAATTGCCTCTCCTCCCGCACTTTCGGTAAGAACATGATCATGAAGATAGATATCCGAAAAGACTTTGATACCATGGATTGGGGCTTTCTGATTGCGATCTTACGACATTTTGGTTTTCCGAATATCTTCATTAGATGGGTGGAGACCATCCTTCATTCTGCTTGCATCTCGGTGCTCCTAAATGGTAGCCCCGCAGGCTATTTTAGTTGCACCAGGGGGATCCGCCAAGGAGACCCTCTCTCTCCCCTCCTGTTCTGCATCGCGGAGGACGTTCTCACATGAGCCCTCTGTTTCGCTGCGGATCGAGGCACGATCTCTTTGTTCAGGGCCGGTCGCTCGATCTACTTCCCGACCTGCCTTCTCTATGCTGATGATATCCTCGTTATGAGTCATGCCTCGACTCCTAATGCTCGTGCCATCTTGGACATTTTTCGTCGCTGTGGAGATTTCTCCGGACAGATCCTCAACCCGGAGAAATTCAAGATCTACTTTGGCTCCTCGATGACTCCTGCCATCATCCGTCGTATCTGTCTGGTCTCCAACTTGTCCCTGGGCTCCCTCCCTGCCTCCTATCTAGGTGTCCCGATGTTCCGGGGTAGCCCTCGTGCTACTCATCTCCGTCCGATCCTTGATAAGATTCTAGCTAAGTTTGGAACTTGAAAGGGTTATTCTCTATCTCTCGCTGGTCGCATTTGACTTGTTAACTCGGTCATTACCAGCACCACGGTGCATTCCATGCTCATCCTTAAATGTCCGACCTCGCCTACACGCAGATTGGAGACTACTATTAGAAATTTCGTCTGGTCGGGCGATATTTCTAAGCGTAAGCGTTGTACCGTTAACTAGGCCCGATGTTGCGCTCATCGTGAGGAGGGTGGCCTCAGCATCCGCTCCGTCACCACTGTCAATTCCTCGTTCCTCTTCAATTTGCTAACAACTTACTTAATAAGGATTATATGACCTTTCGTCTTCTCCACGAGTGCTTTCTTAAGACGAATGGTTCCCCCCGTACTCATGTCTCCTCGTCCATTTGGGATGGCATCAGGGGTCACGTTATCAACATTTTGGAGATTCTCGTTGGATCCCTGATAGTGACTCCAGGGTTAGCTTCTGGTGGGATAACTGTCTCGGTTACTCCAGCGCTTCCCGCATCGGCATTCCAGAGTCCTTTAAGCCCCATTTTTCTCAGACTATCGCCGATTACTTCTTTTTGGGGGTCTGGCACCTCACGGAGAGCTTTCTCGTCACTTATACCGGCATTGTCATTGACATCCTCCGATTTCCTATTGTCCCGCACACCGACGATATGCGCGTCTGGTCTACTTCTCCTTCGGGGTATATCTCGGCCAAGATTACGTATGACGATCTCCGTCAGAAGTTTCTCAAGGTTCGGTGGGGCAGTTGGATTTGATTTTCTCATATTCTTGCTCGTCGTTCTATCACTGTTTGGAAGACGATCTTTAATAGGCTCGGTGTCTTCGACGTGATCCGCAGGCGGGGGTTTATTTGTCCCTCCTTTTGCTACTTTTGCTTTGCGAGTTCTGAGATGGTTGTTCATATTCTCACGGACTGCCGGTTTGCGCCTCACATTTGGAGCTGGATAACATACAGCTCCTTCTCTCAGGTGATTTTGCTCATTTTTGTATTTTTGCTATTGACTGTCGTTTTAGTGCGCAGGTACTCTTCTTATGGAAAGCAGCTTTCATCTCGACGATCTGGCACCTCCGGTGCAATTTTATCCATAATGGAGTTCGATCTTCCACCAGGGTGGCTCTTATTCTCATTCGTTCACTCATTTTGGAGTCTTTCGCCCTTGATCACGACACGATTGCAAACACTATTTCTGACCTGATTTGTTTGCGCAAACTGGGTGTGCGTGGTAGGCCCGCGCCTCCGCCCACCCTTACCCATGTGTCCTGGTTGCCCCACTCACCTGGCTGGATTAAGGTGAATACGGATGAAGTACTCTGGGCTGTCCTGGAGATTGCATCGCGGCAGGCATTTTCCACATGTGCCGGGGTTTTGTAAAAGGCGGCTTTTCGAGATCGCTTTACCAGGGTTATGCCTTTGAGGTAGAGTTGGAGGTCGCGATCTTTGCGGTTAAGGAGGCTGATCAGAGAGGCTGGAGACGGATTTGGCAGGAATCCGACTCGACTTATGTGGTGGAGCTATTTGTGAAGCGTAACCTGAATGTCCCTTGGCGCTTCCTGGCTTGTTGGCGTTAGGTTCTTTTTATCATTATCTCGGTTGAGTTCATGGTTTCGCATGTTTATCGAGAAGGCAATCGCGTTGCTGATGCGCTCTCCAAATCCGATTCTCCCCGATTCGACTGGTTCACGTCACCTCCGGCGTTCCTCTTAGATCTGGTGAACAATCACTACAAAAAAACAGCAAATTTTCGAGGGATTTTCCGAGGGAACACCGAGGGAAATAAAAATCCCTCGATTTTTTCCGAGGGAATTCCGTTCCCTCGCAAAATCCCTCGAAAATCAGGGCGCCAAATGTTCCCGCCATGTTTACCGAACGAAAAATCGAGGGATGACCGACGGGTGGTTTTCCGAGGGAAGTAGTCCCTCGGAAAACCGAGGGATATTAGATTCCCTCGATTTTATTTATTATTTTTTAAAAAAAATAATTAAATTTCCGAGGGAATATAATTTCCCTCGGAATTATTCCGAGGGATAACGGATTCC
>BMAC01000691.1:322592-341872 GCA_014905375.1 Phtheirospermum japonicum | reverse complement strand
TTTGTTGTAATGGATATACCAACATTATCTATTCATTGATTCAGATGATAATTTATTCATGAACTTTAATAAGTGTGATTTTGAATATTGTTTGTTTTTTTCGGATATAACTTTGTCCCTTTAAAGCTTTGCTGGATGAGATGAAAAAAAACTAGATGTCTTCTCTTATTAACTCTTGAGAGTTGTTTCAGGATTTTGTTTAGAACTGGTGTAGAAGAATCACTAAGACCATTGAAACTATTGAGTAGCTTGGTTCTATATTGGTTTCAGTTGTTGTTTCTTTTGTATTGAATATTGGTTCTAATCCTTTTATTTTGATGAATGATTTTGTTGTAATGGATATACAAACATTATCTATTCATTGATTGCAGATGATAATTTATTCATGAACTTTAATAAGTGTGATTTTGAATATTGTTTGTTTTTTTCGGATATAACTTTGTCCCTTTATTTGATATATATTTCATTCAAAACGAATAAAATTTGGAAAAAGTTATGGTTTGTTGAAGATTTGAGTTTCATTTAGTGCTCTTTGTATGTCCAAAATACCATTTTTAATTAATTAATATATTTTTTTTTACATTATTACCATGCTGACATGTCATGATCTCAACCATCAAGATTATCCAATCTATTGGTCAAGATAAGTCCTAGGTTCACATATAATGACGGGTTCTCATTTGAACCCAACCTTATATATATATATATATATAACTAAAACCAATAACACACATTAAACAATAACATACATTAAACACAACCTAATTAGCCCTAATTTTATAAAAATATTTATAATCGAATCCAATTTATAAATAATTACAAATTAAATCCTAAAATAAAACTTAATTGGATAAATTGACCATAAACCTAAAATCATTTACAAATGCATAAATCAAGCATAGACTCCAAAATTGAACCCCCAATTCAATTTCTCAAAACCTAATTCTTAAATTCAAATCAAATTAAATTAAAACCCTAATTTAAAAAACATTAAATTTGAATTAAAAAGCTAACATACTTTAATATATGATGTTGACGGTACTTCAACGGCGCTACGATGGCGGTAACGGCTCCTCTTCGCGAGCCCTAACCCTGATTTTTGTTGTTGGGTGGTGAAATTAATCTGTCCTCTCTCAGCAAAACTCGGCGTTGCCAACGGACAAGATTCTATCGGTAAAGAAAAAATCGACATTGCCGTCGAACGAATTTTCATCGACAATCAATATCCGGTTTATTTTTTAAAAAAATTACCGATGGACATTTTCCGTCGGCATATTTGCCGGTCTTTTTGCCGCCAACTTCTCGAGAACTTGCCAACGAACATGTACACCGACGGACACGATTCCGTTGAGAGTCTGTCAACAATTGGTGTTGTCAAAAAAGTCGTCGGTAATGCCGTCCTTTTATCGAGGGGTTGCTGCCCATCGGTAATTTGCGTAGGACTTTTTCTCAAAACCCTAAACCCTAAACCCTAAATCATACGTGTCTACTTATAAAGTTTTGGAGTGAAATGTAACTTTCTGGCTTGTTCGGATGCTTAGCTAGCGAATTTTGGAGGGTTGTAAACTTATTAAATATAAGAATTCTAATATCTGCCTAATTTATAATATTTCCTTTTAGGGGAAATTTTCAAATAGCCTCCAAGTGTAGTTCCATTTGTCAATTAGTTATACATCCAAGTTTAAGTCAAATAGTCCCTATTTTTTGTGTGCGTTTGGTAAGCACAATAAGCTACCTAATGATTTATTTAGATAGCTTATAAGCTCCCTATATTAAAATAGATTTCGTTTGGTTGGATTAGATTTGAAAAGTCTAAACTTATCTCAAATGCTACTATTACAAGCATTTCAAATAAGTTAATGGGGTTTTTTGATATTATTACTCTTTTAACCCTTTTATTTTTATATATGGAAAACTCTATTATTTAATTATTTTTTTATTTCACCACTTTATTAATTGTTACTTGAATATATAAAATTATTATTATTATTATTATTATTATTATTATTATTATTATTATTATTTGTAGTACTACTACTACTAGTATAGCTTGACTTTATAAATTGGTATGCAATATATATAAATAAAAAGTTCTCCAACCCATTGAGAAAATATTGTGCAGTTATTGAAAACTATTGCATATATATATATATATGTGTGTGTGGTGTGTGTGTGTGTGTGTGTGTGTGTGTGTGTGTGTTCAACAAGGTTGGTAATAAAAATAACAATAATAATTAAATTCACAATGCTAAACTTATATAAAAAAATAAAATAAACACTATTATTTTAACCATGTACGTTTGAGTAATTTTGTATTTTTTAGCTAACTTATCAGCTAAATTTATCAAACGCTTTTAATTATATCAACTAGTTTTTCATCTATCAGTTATCAGCTAGCTTACCATCTATTTTTCCACCAAACATACCCTTTGTAAAGGACAAAGTTATATCCGAAAAAACAAACAATATTCAAAATCACACTTATTAAAGTTCATGAATAAATTATCATCTGAATCAATGAATAGATAATGTTGTATATCCATACAACAAAATCATTCATCAAAATAAAAGGATTAGAACCAATATTCAATACAAAAGAAACAACCAACTGAAACCAATATAGAACCAAGCTACTAATAGTTCAATGGTCTTAGTGATTCTTCTACACCAAGTTCTAAACAAAATCCTGAAACAACTCTCAAGAGTTAATAAGAGAAGACATCTAGTTTTTTTTCATCTCATCCAGCAAAGCTTTCAACAAATTAAATTGTTCAACATCATCATTCATCAACTTCCGAACGGCTTTGAAGAATTTGTCGGTAGTAAGTCTAGGCACCACCGAGACAACAAAATGTATTTCAACACCACTTGGTTTCTCTTGACTCTTTTTATTACTTGATACAAACTCTTTAAATGAAATAGATATAACACTGACAGCTTTAGCCAAAGAATCTTTTTTAGGTATTTTTCTTTTATTTTACATAGAACTCATTGAGCATGATGGTCGTGCTCTTGTCTTTGTCCTAATAAAGGAAACTAATTTACTTCATTTTCATCTCCCTCACCCATTACTTTGGCACCTTCTTCAAATGTCTCAACACCTTGGCTCATTTCTCTATCTTTTCCACACTAAAGAATAGTGCTATCACATTATTCTGCATACCTTTTGCATCCAAATGTGACTACATACATAAAAAAGCAAGAAATTATCTAAATGAAGAGGGACATAAGTAAAACTAAATGAATCAAGTCATTTATGATCACTACATCAAAGTAACATTCCTCGAGAGTCTAGCCAACCTAAATCAAACCATTAACGAAAACAAAAGAAAACAACTTATTAAAATAAAGTAAATTAAAACTAACAACTTATATATACAAAGATGATACTGATCGCTTTACCTTAACATAAGTAGCCTATGAGCTCCATTCATCCGATGTGACAACAATTATCTTTTTTTCTTCATCCCACGAGAAACCACTTTGCTTTGTTTGGACATCTAATACAACATTAAAGCACTTTTTCCAATATTTAAGTCTATATTTTATGTTATCTTTTGACAAATTAAGGTGCAATTTTATGTTCAAATATATCATAGCAACTTGAAAAGCCTGGAGCTTCTAAGTATCTCCATCACATTTATTTTCTTGAATCATTTGGTCGGCCAAAACATTTGCTAAATGACCATCCATCTCTTTATTCCAAGACACATAAGATTGTTTCATATATTTGAATGCTGTAAATAAATATTGAGGAGAAATATACAAAAAGCCTGATATTAAAAATAAAGACATCAAACTTAAACCACTAGTACCAACAGAATATATGAAAGATTCAAGAAATATTGCCATTGCCATAGCCAGTAGTTGAAGTATCTTGATTGGAAAATACACCTGTAAATGCTTGTGAGTCTACAATCTCAAATGTAACTTTGTTTGAAGTTTTTGCTCCCCTTTTCATCTTGTTAGTTTAGCTATTTATGCTAATGTAATTAAATCAAAAATCAAGACATTGCAGTATTATTAATTGTATTTGTCACAAAAACATACAAAATAAGTTTATTTTAATAAGATTGCCAATAACATAACGTTGTATATAAAACATAAAAATCATGAAAAGCTCTAACTATATTTTGAAAATAAAAAAGATCAACACGAGCTATGCTCGTCCATCTTGATTCTCCTCAAACATTGGCATTGCCAAATATATCAAAATACAGTCCACTGTCCAGTAGCTTGAACATATCATATTTTCTCATCATCAAAGTTATTATCATCTGTTAGCATAGTCCCTGCTAACTCATTATCCACTTTAGCCAATAAGGGATCCATGAGCATCTCACCACACACAAAATTATGAAAATGAAGCAAGCATTAATAATTCTGATTTGAGTCTTCACGTTATAGAAGCTTGCACTACGCAAAATAGCCCATCGTTTATTAAGTAAACCAAAATTTCTTTCAAGTACATTTCTTGTAGAAGAGTGTAGAAGATAATACAACTCGTTATAATTTATTCGAGTATTTTCTTCCCACTCCTTAAAATGGTAACAAGTTATCTATATGGCGGAAGAAAACATGGACCATTAGTGTAACCATCATCCACAAGATTAATTATGGTCTTGAAGAAATTACGATATTATAAAATTAGATAATAAATTTGTAAGAAATAATCTATTTACCCAAAAAAATTTACCTACCCGTATATATTTTTAAGCCATTAGATCTTTGCAATGCATCACGTAGAACTCGTGCATCTAAAGCAGACCCCTCCCAACTTGATAGTACATAATGAAACTTCAGGCTAGCATCACGAGCTCCTAGAACATTAGAACTTATCATCCTTCTTGTATTCATATCTACTACGGCCATTAGCTGGAACAATAAGTTTAACCAATAGTCTACCTAGAGCCCCCACTTCACTCTACACATATTATTACCAATGAGATCTAAGAAGAAATACCAATATAATATTTAAAAAATTGAATGTTAAACTATTACCGAAAACTACCTCCACTTCTCTTCACTTTCTTGAGATAGTGCACTGATGTCTTGTTTGTTTTAATTTTTAACACCGCCTATAATACATTGTGAAATTGCCTACTGATAGCTTTCCGAGCACATAAATGTAGATGTGATGGTGCTATTTTTTTGACCATGGGAAAGAATTTGCAAAAAAATTGTTATAACTTCTTCTAATGTCACATTATTTGTAACAACTAAACCACCCTTATCTCTCAACATGGCACATATATTCCTAAACGTTCTAATAGTTACTCGTAATTGCTTGAAGCATGTTGGGCCATGACCCAAGGATCTCATCCAAAGTTCTCTTTGATGATCTCTTTCAATATTACCATTCAATGAGAATTCCATAATCAAGTATTTTTCATGGTACCAAGCTCCAATAATGCCAAGTAAAAAGTTTAACAAAGAATGTATTATAAAATAAAATGAAATCGTAATATCTTTGAGGAATAATAATTTATGTATCTTCTTCAGCATTTTCCATTATTTTCATAAATACTTCCAAGGAACATTATCTATTTAACCTACATTGATATTTAGACGATTTCAATTTAATCACTCATATGATAAAAATATATGATACAATTAGAATGAAAATAAATATATAATATAAATATAATTACTAGAGTAAACACTAATGGGGGTTCTCAAGAAAGTAAATGTAGGGTGAGGTGGGGTGGGGTGTATTTCTCATTATGTATCTGTAATAATCACAGAATTTGGAAATTATGAAATTAAGTAATAAGTAAACAACACGATACATTTGGGCCTTTAATATTCTTGCTTAACTCCCTTCATTAAGAAAAAAAGAAGAAAAAAAAAGGACAATGATATATAAAGCAACAGACGCCTTTTTTTATTCAAAGAACAACAAAAGGCAATCAGTCAACTTGAATAAAAAAAATCTAGTGCTCTAGTGGGAGAATCTAGGGTTCCAAGAGATTCCATTCATAAGATGACTTGATTTGGTCTTCAACAGTGTCAAACTCAAAAAATGAAAATAGACACAGCAAACAAAAATCCAAACGAAGAGTTAAAATAGAATAAATCATACCGGAGTGCATCAAAGAGAGCATGTTGTGTGAAATTTTGCAATTACTTAAAGGTGACAACACACATTAGGTTGGGATAAATCATATAGATTGTGTGATTAAAGGAGTAAGCAAACAAAGATAAATATTTTGTGGAATTTGTAACTACATCCCAAATGTGAAGGCAAAAATTAGGTTAAAATAAAACAAATCATAGCATTTGTCAGATAGAGAGAGTGAGTGAACGAGATGAATAGAGAGAGAAAGAAGCAGCACCACAGTCGACTGAGTCTATTATCGGGCAAGAGAGAAGACCGTCTATGATAATGAGAAGAGAGGATTCAATATGACTAAGTTTGTGAGTTGATTCGAAAATCCACTAAAAATGGACTAAAACCATCCACAAAATGGGCAAATTTCAAATCCATTTATTTATTTTTTATCAAAACTAGGATGTATTTGATCTATATATTTTACATCTACTAGGCTCAAACCCTTCCAAATCCACCCTAATAGATAGAGGTGTTAAAGTCGATCCGGTTAACTGAAAAACTACCAATCTAGTTTTAGCTAATGGTTCAGTTAACCGTTGACCATCGGTATCGGTTCTAACCAAAACCATGAACCAATTCCCAGTGGTTCAGTTTCGGTTCTAAATTTCCATGAACCAAAACTGTCGGACAGAACCAGCGGTTAACCAAAAAAAAAACTGTCGATTTAAAACCATCGGTCAAAACTGGCGATTCAACCGGTCGATCTATAGCCGTTTGAAACAAGTGATTTGTATGGTAGAGACATATATGATTAACCGTAAAAAATATTATTCATTGGAATCCAAACCGCCAGTTTTAACCAAAACCGGAGGTTCTAACGGCTAGTTTCTCAAAAAAAAAAAAAAAAATCCATTTCTACACCTATAAATAGCCCCCTATCCAACACCAATCCTCAAACCAATTCATATCTAATATTCTTTTTCTTCTCTTATATTTTCAAGTTTGAAGTTGTTAATTTGTGCAAAAATATTATAAATAGTCTTCTTCTTCATCTCATTTGAATAGCCTTTCTTTTATAATATTATTATGACAAGCTCTTCTTGTAATATTAATACTAATACTATTTGAGAATCTCTTCGACACTGAGGTCGATTTGGAGGTTGAGGTTCTCGACGAGAACCTTTGGCCGTTGTCGAAGATTATATTACGGATGAGATAATGATGGAAGAAGTTGATAATTTATATAATCAAATAAATACTGGTGAGGATTTACCCACCTCCGACGAATACAAGCACTTGTGTCAACAAAGAGAAGATTTTCAGCAGTTAATTACACTTCGAATGTACAAAGGGCAGGATGTGGAAATCACAACTAATATCGGATTGGTAGTTTGAGATGGTGCTTGGGTATGATTAGGCATCCCAATCGGGAAAGAACTTGGATTTAGCTCCCACACTGATTAGTTACCAAGATAAGAGTGAAACTAAAGCGGGAAGGAGATCCATTCCATCCCACTTCCAATGCCAAGAATCGCTGGCCCACGTCAATCTTGATAAAAAGAAAAGAGGAAGAAGGGGGTGCTAATCGTGATATGCCGCCATCGCCTCCAAGAAAATAGAATTCAAAGATAAAGGCAGTGAGTGAATACCAATCCCCCATATTTAAATTCCATTTTTCAAGAATGGCGATCGATGGTGCAAGTCGGGCACAGTAAAATTATTGCAGCAAGCACTATAGCTTCGGTATAAAAAATAATACCAGCTACAGGACGCTGATAGCACACATGAAGAGGAAGCATCTCGAAAGATATGGCATCGATAACTCAAAAACACAAATAAACTTCTAGTCTTCATCTACAGCCAGCGACGGGGCCAATGGTCAAGGTACGAGTTCTAACTTATTCCAATATAACTAAAGTGGTCATATAAAGTTTATTGTAAGATTTATGGTTTTTATGGGTCTTCCTTTTAATCATGCTCATAGTAGTCATTATGAAGATGACACTATAAGTGAATTTAATCCATCTATTACTAGAATTTCACGTAATAAAGTTACTCATAATGTTGATAAGATGGTTTGTGGGTATAAGTTGAATTTAATTTTCACAGTTGATAGTTTGCCACACAGAGTCTCGATATGTTCGGATATTTGGACGGATTCCCATCATAATAATAATTATATGAGAATTACATGCCACTGGATTGATAATCTTGGATTTTGCAAAAATGCTTGATTGCATATAGGGAGTTTAATACCCAGCATACCGCGGTCAGTATTTCGCGCAAAATACCCACTAATTTATCTGAGTATCATTTATTAAGAATTTTTTTTATTTCATTTGATAATGTCGCCGCTAATACGGCTAGTTTAGATTTGGCAAAAAAAAAATTGTCAACCTTCTATTAGTGGTAATTTTTTTCATGTTAGATGCATTTGTCATATTTTGAATTTATGTGTTCAAGATGGTTTAACTACTTTCGAAAAGAAAATTGCTCTGATTAGGAGTATGGTATTTTATTTGCAAAATATGATTCGGTTGCAAAAATATGGCGAAAATATTGACGAATGAATGGCTTAAATCCAAAAAAAAAAAAAAACAATTGATATGTCAAATCATTGGACCTCAACTTATGAACTTCTTAATGATTCTTGTAGATATAGAGAAGCATTGTGTACTTTTTCTGATCAAGATGTCGACTTCGTTTTATTTCCCCATATGTAGGATGATTATATAATATGATGTCCTTAAAAAAAAATTAACGGCGCAATCGTTACTTTATCCGGTGTTTATTACCCCACCTCTACACTCGTTCTCGATAAATATATTCAAATTGTACTTATTAGTAATTAATTACTCGATTCGCCGAAATTAGGTGATTGCATTGTTAGTATGTTGAGCAAATGGGTCAAATATTTTCTATACATTTTTGATGTGTTTTTATTGCAAAAATTATAGACCCAGATTATCGAAGCAAGATTTATAAAACTTTCTTACAGTTTATTATGAAGCATTATGACCCTTTTTTACAAAATTTGAACATTGAGATTCCTAACCCCAGAAGTTGTGTTCACCAAATACAACAATCTTTATTTGATATTCTTTATGAATACAATCAATCTTCTAATGATATTAATGTGTCACCTTCCCCTTACCCCGCCACTACTTCTAATATAAGACTAATGTTCAATAACCCTTGACAAGCTCTAGCACCATATAAGAGGTTGATTGAGAATACTAAGTGAAAGTGGCAAAGGACTAGTGCTAATTGGACAATGGAATTAGAAACTTATGAGGGGCATTTGGATTGGGAAGTATCTCGAAAAGGCCCAACGACACTAATGATCTTGTACAGTTTGGTCGAAAGTGACTACTATTTTTCCTACACTCTGTAGGATTGCAAAGGAGGTTCTCGCTGTTCCTATTTTAACGATTAAATAGGCCTTTAGCACGAGAGGTTTTATGTTATATGACCGACGTTCTAACTTATTGCCTAAAAAACTTGAAAACTAAATACTAATGAATGATTGTATCAAAGACGAGAACAAGAACTACAATTGGATGAAGGTGAATAGAGAGACTGATACGACATTAAAAATCGACTCGACTATATATGGTAAAAAAGTAAAGAAAGGGGTAGAAGGTTCTAGGTCTCGGCAGGTTGATAACATGGTAAAACTATATTTTTATGGTTATTATAAAATTATGGAAACCCTAATATGAGAATATTTTCTAATTATGAAGATTGGGTACAATTAGAAGATTTAATCCGATCTTATGAAGGAATCCTATTAGTAGGTGAAGAAGTCTAAATAATCTTATAAATAGGGGATTAAAGCTCTTATTTCATAACTTCTTCAACTCCAATTCTTATTCAAAAGTTTTATTAACTTTAAACTTTCAACTTTAATTATTATGGATCATGGAGCTCACATATGTTATGGGGAATTATTATCTTGTCTTTACAAATATGACACATGACTCACTTTTCTCTAAGTTGATTTTATCCTAGGTTTTGAACTCTCGCACATCTCTCTCAACCACTATCTGACTTAAGCATCGGAGGGTCTACGCCGGGTCTGTCCGGCTTGGATTCTATTTTGTAGGTTGATCAGGTCACCAGGAGCTTTCTGGAGGGCTATCAGGTTGCCCAACACATATTCGAGGTTAGCAATCTCTTTTCTTGGTGAACCAATCTTTTTGGTCGCATCAAGTGGCGCCGTCTGTAGGAAAACGAGTGACATCGAGTCATTGGGTGAAAGACGTGAGTTCTAAACCAAGTTGTGGATGTTTGGGTCTCCCTCATATGATATATCCAAACAAAATAAAATTTCTAATTGCGAGCAGCCCTTATGTGGACAATTAGCAATTTTACTGCGTATTCTATGCTGCTCGATTGGAGTACGGCCGGTTGAACGACTTGTCCTTACTGTATGGAATGCTCAGATTACTTCACCCTTAAGTGCAACGGGAAGCAATCGTGGTTCGACAAACACCAAAAATTTCTTGAATGCAGTCACCGTTTTCGAAAGGATAAACGACTCTTTCAAAAAAGAAGATCTGTCGAGACTCCATCGTTGGACGTCCACTCAGGGACAGAAGTTTTGGCAGAGATAGAAAGATTGGGGCTTCTAAAAGTTATTGAACTAGTTGCAGCACTCGTAAATGCACAAATTTCCAAAATGCCTGGTTGGAGAAAACGAAGCATCTTTTTAGATTTTCCATATTGGAGGACAAATCCGATTCGCCACAATTTAGATGTTATGCACATAGAGAAAGATATTTTTGACAGTGTTTTTAACACGGTAATGAATGTCAAGGGGAAGACCAATGACACGTCTAAATCAAGGAAAGAGTTCAATGAGTATTGTAATCGTTCAGAGCTGGCACCAGACAGATCAGGAAAGTGTCCTTAAGCCTGTTACACACTTGATAAGCCATCGAAAGCTGCATTGTGCGATTAGGTTAAATCCTTTCAATTTCTAGATGGGTACACATCAGACTTGGAGCATTGCATCGATAAGAAGAAATTGCATTTGATCGAGATGAAAAGTCATGATTGTCATGTATTCAAGCAAAGGTTGATACCAATAGCCTTTCGTGATCCGCTTCCTTCAAATGTGTAGAAGGCTCTAACTCAATGGACCCTGTTTTTCAAGGATCTCACCTCAATAATCATTCGCACCGAACATATGATTCGTCTAGAATGTGATATTCCATTAATATTGTGTCAACTAGAACTGATATTCCCTCCATGTTTCTTTAACTCAATGTATCATATGCCCATTCATCTTGTGTATGAAGCGAGAATTGTTGGCCCAGTACAATATAGATGGTGTACTCGTTCGAGAGGTATCATCGCAAACTAATGAACAGTGTGAAAAATAAGGCAAGTGTTGAAGGGCCGATAGCAAACGCATATCAGGTCAAAGAGGCATCATCTTTTAGTTCGTACTATTTTGGAGATCACGTTTTAACTAAAACAATAAATTTACCTAGAAATGACGATGGTCAGGATGGTGTAGATGACGCTGATGCAATTCCCTCGGTCTT
This sequence comes from Phtheirospermum japonicum, assembly GCA_014905375.1. Taxonomy (NCBI): domain Eukaryota; kingdom Viridiplantae; phylum Streptophyta; class Magnoliopsida; order Lamiales; family Orobanchaceae; genus Phtheirospermum; species Phtheirospermum japonicum. The sequence continues at coordinate 330,268 of BMAC01000691.1, read as the reverse complement.
TAAAAAATATAGGGAAACATTTGGTACAAATGGAAAAATATTCCTAACCGAACTAGAACACAACGCCGCAAGGTATGTGTTGCTAAATTGCGAAGAGGTCCAAGAATATATTAAGTACGAATAATCTTTTCAATTTCTGCTGTAAAGTATATATATGTACTAATACTTTTTTACTCAACTTTCTAATGAATGATGTAGTATTTACACGAAGAGCATTCAACGTCTCCAACCAAACATTAATGATGATATGCTCAATGACAAATTGGAAAATGAATTTGCCAATTGGTTCAAACATTACGTAAGATGTTCTATACCGAGATGCATATCATTTAATTACCGTATGTATTTATCTAGTATATTTTATAAATTAAAATAATTCTTCAACATCATAGGCTAGAGATCATTCGAACAATGTGATCGACGTGAACATTGGGAGCCTAGCAGAGGGTCCATCACGAGGTGTGAAAACATATACTAGATGTAAGATAAATGGTTATAGATTTTACACAATCGAGCGCGGATCTAATAAATCAACATCGAGCAGTGGAGTATGCATTAAAGGGTCAAACTATGGGACAACTGAGCATGATTATTACGGTCATCTCATAGAAATTGTGCAGCTCGAATACACTAACTGAATGAAAAAACACACACTATTTTTCAAGTGCGACTGGTTTTATCCAACTCCCACAGGCACAAAAGTTCATCCACATTATAAGCTTGTCGATATCAATCATAAACATAGGTTCAATCGATATGAACCTTTCTTACTTGCTGCCAAAGCTATACAAGTATATTGTTGTGCGTACCCAAGTTTGGAATGAGACAAGTTGGACTGCTGGGCAACGTGTAAAACCAGGCGAGATCAAATGTTGAGTTTATCGAGCATCTACCAGAGCAATCATCTCAAGAGGAAGTTGTAGATACATGCAATCCAACTCAACTGGACGATGTCGATTTACAGTTGCACGACCCCAATGACAATGCCGTGGATGAACTTGGTGACGAGGCAGATGATGATGCAGATGAAGAGTTACTCACTGATCAAGATACTGATCAAGACACAAATGAAGATGAGTTTGGTGATAACTTTAATAGTGAAAGTGTCGGTTCAGATAATTAGTTTGGTTAATATATATATAAATTGTTCATATTGTAAAACACTCTTGTTTTAACTAATTTATTTATGTTTGGATTTATTAAAATGGTAAATATATACTGGTATTTTGTAAAATGTTCCTATTATATGTATACTTTTATCAGATGTCGAGAGGTTGTGGACGCGAATCTAGCCTGGGTCGATCGAATATGGGTTTGGCTAATCATTTAGCTGATTTTGATGATGATTACGTGGGTATTGGTACTGATCATTCAGCGTTGACCACAGATACCACCACACCGACACCAAAACTGATACCGTCTGATGTGGGTACATCCTGACAGGACTTGGGCCCACCACAGAGGCAATACCTTGTTTATATTGTCGGGAAGAAGTAAGTAAATTAATAATTTTAAAATTTCAATCATTGTTATTATTAAATTATATTTGTAACCACAAATACAATTACAGGCTACATAGAAGAGAGGTCAGACTGACCAATATATTCCAGGAGATCATGGAGAAGGAGCTCCATCTCGCCGGAGGGCAGTTAAGGTAGTCCTTGAGGAGACTCGTCGATTATGGTGGGACATATTTCAGGTAATTATTATCTTGTGTCCAAATTTGTTAATCTTTATTGCAACTTGAGTATCATGTATCAATTGAATTGTAATTATTATTTTGTTTTGTAGGAGATTTGTTATTGGGATACGAACTTGTATACTCTATGGAATATACAAATAACATTTCTCCACAAGATGCTGGACAAGTATGGGAAGCGGCTGAATGAGTATAAGCAGTATCGTGATGCTAATGGTGGTCAGCCTCCGAGAGTCCTTGACGAGGGTGTCAGGAGGTAAATGATTCTGTTATGTTTTCTTATTAAATTAAAAAATTTTATTATTGCAGATTATTTATATTTTATATATCATGCATTTCAACTAGGGCTTGAACTATTGAGTGGGATAAGCCAAGAACAGGAGGAGGTTCGAGTAGTGCAGCAAGAACAGGAAGAGCGAGCCTGCTGGTCTAGGTACTGGTATGTCGAAGCATGTGGGGGTCTAGATCAACGATTGATTATTCTTATGATATCGTAAGTAATTTCAAATCACAATATATTATTTGTTTGTTTATTTTTTATGTTAATTATCTGATAATTTCTTTTGGATACAGGAGCAGCAGATGGGTGAGCCGGTCACTGTGTACAAGTTTTTTGTACGTACGCACAAGAAGGACGATGACACGTGGATCGATACGAGATTCTGTAATACTAATGTAAGTCTCTTTTTTATTTTTAACTTGTTCATTGGTATTAATGTAGAATTTACTAACGAGTTGTACTTCAGGAGGAGTACGAGCGACGTCTGGATGAGGCACGTACGTCTTCACAGGATCTGAATAACGAGGTTGACCCTGACCTTGTTTACTCGACATCGTCATGTCGATTAAGGGCCGACATTACGATACCGACTTGTTCGGGAAGCTGGTGGCTGCGACGAAGGGTTTCCGAGCCAGCTTTTCTTCCTCCTCCTCCAAGCAGGATAGGACTCACGTGAGGGAGCTCCAGGCACAGAGGGAGGAGTTAGAGGTCACGAGACGAGCTTAGCAGGCGATGGAGAAGCGATACAACAAGTCTGAGCTACTAAGTGAGCAACAACAATTTCAGGCGCAGATGAACGTCCAGATGGACGAATTGTTAACTCGTTTACAGCAGTACCCCCGCTGCTGCCTCCCCCATCATAGGACTATCGAGTATTTTTATAAACTTTTTTACTAAACAATTCTATTGAACAAGTTTAATAATTGTAAGTTTTCAGATATTTATATAATAATTGGTTTATTTTTTTGTCTGTTTATTAATATTTTTTTTAATTTCTGGGGTATTTTAATAAATAAACATGAATTAAAATAATAAAAAGGGAAAAAACCGAGGGGAATATTCTCCTCGAAAAAACCGAGAGCCAGAATTCCCTCGTTTTTTTTAAATATTATTTTTTAATATTTTCCAAGGGGAAATATATGCCCTCAATTTTTCCGAAGGGATATTTCCCTCGGTTTCCCGAGAGGAGTCGCCCTCGGTTTTTCCAATGGGAATTGCACTCTGTTTCCAAAGGCGAATCTCCCCTCGATTTTTTCTAGGGCAAATAGATCCAAGTCCACGTATATTACCGAAGAAAGAAACCTTCGGTAATGCCATCGAAAAAATTACAGAGGACATATTTCTCTTCGAAAATCTTTACCGAGAAGGTTTTTCCCGATGAGAATTTTCCCTCAGTTTTGACCTCGGTAAATTTATTACCGAGTATTTTTTTCTTTTTTGCTTATTGTCGAGGTTTTTTCCCCTTGATAAAATCTTTTTTTTCCCTTAGTGTTATCAATTTAGTGTTTTTTTTTTCTCCAAATCCGTATTACACAAAGATCTTACACTGTAAATATATAATTACATCAATCAAAACTTGTAGATACATTATATAAAAGATAAGTGTACAACACATCAATTAAAATTAATTAAAATTAGTTGATATACATAAAAAGATAAATATAATTCAATATATAGGTACGTTATTGTCACAACATAATTTACTGATCGACGCCCACCCACACATGAAATAAGAAATTGTTGAACACTTATGTCAGGTCATTAATGTTTCATAACCCGTCATGTCATCTAATCTGATAATACAATGAATTAGTTTTTATATTATAATATATAAATTCTTATAAAAAATATTAGTTTTGCGTAAATCTCAAAACTTGTGTTATAGTATATTAATTTTATAATACTCCCTCCGTCCCAAAAAGATAGTCCAGTATTCTATTTTCATCCGTCCCATAAAAATAGTCCAGTTACTATATTTAACATATTATTAATATTTCATTTCCCCACATACCCTTAATTAATATTTTTGAAATACTAGTTTTCTACGTGGTAAATTGAAAATTCATGACTACAATGTAAAATATTACAATTCCAATAACAAATATACTAATTCCAACACTGATTTCTATAATAATTAATTGATATTAATAAATTTAAGAAGAGTATAATTGAAAAACACCAACTAAATTAATGACTTAACTATATAAATTACTCATTTCTTAATTTGTGTGAAATTAACTGCAGGACTATCATTTTGGGAAGAAGGGAATATAATTTATTAATCATAAAATTTACCCTAAAGAATTATCCATCAATTTCTGTGCCTTACAAGAGATTGGCCTTAAAGAAATTTATGGAAAGTGGAATAGGTAGGGGTGATCAACAATTTTGCTACGCAACATTCTTTTATTATCCAATTAAATGAATTCGCACCTGCCACTACCTGATGCGATCACGTCCACCGGTGTGAACACATTCTTACAACCAAATGCGTGTTTCTCAACTAGGCACAATGAAGAAACAACCATTATTTTATTTTATTTTATTTTATTTTATTTTGATTAGGTTGATGGGATTTTAAATGAAATAAGAAAAAAAAAACGCAATTCAAACTCCACCAAAATTAAAGACATGGCCTCTTCCACATGAAAATATCCAACACCTAATGTTAAAATATCAAGTCTGCTACTCCACAACACCTAATGTTGCTCAATCAATGCAAAGAGTTGAAATTTACAGTGACCATCACATTAGGGTATGTTTTCCTCATCTCCTAAGACTTTTGGGGATAGGTTTTTGGCCGAGAGCAACCAAACCTACCGTGAAAACAACCATGGAAATGAAATTATAACCAAAAACAATTAATAAAAATAAATAAATAAATCAACTCTCATTAGTCAACAAACTTTTCCTAACTTCCTTTAATAATAAATAAATAAATAAAAAGTTAGTCCATGAATAGTTTCTTTGCATAAACGTGAAAGCAATCCATGTGCTACAGCTTGGACTCTTCTTTGTTGACTCTGAAATTGATAACTTAGGACTTCTTGGTATTATCCTAATGCTAGAACTTGAAATTTTTATGCCTATAATTTAATTAATATTATTAATTATTCCCTTTGAAGCACCCAACATTAAAATTAAGGGTGGTAATTCGAGTTAGGTCCGTCCGTTTAGCTTCGCGAATCGGGTTAAATTGCACAACTTCGTTCTATGTTTTCATTTCATGTCGAAAACTGCACCCAGAGTTAAAATAGTAAAAACATATTAAACCTCAATAATTCTTTGGTTTTGAATAGGGTCACTAACTTTCATCGATAATGGCGTGAAGTAGATATTAGTAGGATAAAGAACACTAGAGAGCATATAGAGAAAATGGGTTTCAAACAGTGTTGCAAAACTAGCTGTCAGCACATTTGCTGAATATAAATGGTGATAAATTTAGTCAATTAATTAATTTTTTATTATAAATTTAATTTAACTTTTATTTGAAATTAGAATTATTGTCGGAAAATTATATGTGACATACATTCGATCCCAAAATTTAAACTAAATGTGCGAAAAAATTAATTAGTGGACTAAATCTGTTATCCTCTACATTCTGACTAGCGATCTTTTGGTAAATCCTAAAAATTGAATTAAATGTGCGACAATAATTTAATTGATAAATTAAATTTACAATTCAAGTATTTAATTGACTATTTTTGCCAAATTCAAAAGGCTAATTGTTAGTAGAGTTTTAGTGGTGTTGAAAGTATATCAACGGGTTCATGACTTTGTATTATCGGAATTCGATTCAGTTGAAGTATTCAATGTGTTTCAAGCTTTGAAACGTAAAGTAAAATGAAAATAAAACAATTAACCTAACTAAACTATCCTAAAAATCGAAACAACAAGTGGGTAGAATGCCACGTCGGATGCCTCAATATGGAAATGCAAAGCAATAATGAAAAAAAGTAAGAAAATGCAATGTTTCACCAATTACAAGCATGCAAACACAAGGTACAACTATGCATAAAATCCTAAATAATGCAAATTAACATAAATTGAACGCATGAATGGAAAGATCAATGGAAATTGACGAGAAAGTTCAAAACTTTAAGGAGAATAACAAGCAACAAAACCTATATCTAAGATTTAACCTAAAACTATGCATGAAAATAAAATTGCAAATAAAGCATAGGAAAAACTTGAAATCAAGACGATCTAAGACTCGATCTATGATCTAGATGTGTCACTCATCTAGATTCCACATCCAATTCTTAAGATCTAACAAGGGTTCAAGGTGCTAAGGCAAAAAGCATAACATGAAGAACAAGCATGGAAACGAAGAACAAAGCATGGAAATAAAGTATAAAACATGAAATTGAAAGGAAACTTACTTGAATTAAGAAATGAAACAAAGCATGAATATAATTTCAATCAAAGTAACAATCCAAAGGAGTATTTTGATTCTTCTTAGGCTTACAAACCCAAGGCCAAGCATGAAAGTAAATCTAAAACTAGGAAAAGAAGTTACATCAAAACTTGAAATTGAATCTAAAACCTAAGAGAGAAGATTATCCAATAGCTTGAGAGTGATTTTGATCCCAAACCCAAGTTAGGGTTGAGAGGGGAGTTATATTCTTCAATGGTGCAAGGTGTGGGCTTTATATAGTTGTTTGTATGGGCAAAAACGTTAAAAACACCAAAATTCTCGTAGCCCTTAGCGTTGCAGTCTATCGACTGCAGGGGGTGTCGATCGACTGCTCAGTCGATCGACTGAAGGGCAGTCGATCGACTGCTCTGCTTGCAAGACGTTGGCTACTGCCCGACAGTCGATTTGGAGCTCGTTCAATTGATCCGGCAGTCGATTTCGAGCTTTTCAGTCGATCCTGGATGCTTTCGGCTCGAATTTCTCGTTTTTCGCTCCAAAACATCCGCCGAGTGCATATGATCCTTTTAGCCACCTACAAAACAATAATTCAAACTTAAAAACTCAAAAATAGTACAAACGCCTCACACTTCGTACACTTTAAAACTAAAGGCAAATAAACAAGAAAAAGACATAAGAACTAGGGTAAACGACTCGAAAATAACACTAAACTCTAACTAAAAATACTAGGAAAAACACAACAATTACATGTAAAACACTAATATACGAATCCTACATTTTAGCCCCCGTAGATCGAGTGCATTATGTCCAAATTAAGGATAACAATGGGTAGGTATGGGTAGGGTACAATAATACCCATTCTCATATATGTGTTTTTAAAAAATACTCGTCCCGGTCCCCGTCCTCATACTTGTGTGTAGGAAATTTTATGCCCATCCACATTCCCTCTGGGTACTTTAGACCCATATCCACTCATTACTCGCATGTTAATAACATATAAAAGGTTGAGCTAATTACTATTGACTAAAACAAAATCATAACTCAATAAAACCTAAACTAATGATCATTGACATTATATAAAAAGTCACAAATATGACAATATTATTAATACTTTAAAAAGAAAAAATATTAAATATAATTCAATACCACACTACCGAATTATGAAAATTCATTGCCTTATTTTTAGAACTCAAGTTTTGAATAGATTATAAGCATTTATCTTTCAATTATATATATATATATATATATATATATATATATATATAGAGAGAGAGAGAGAGAGAGAGAGAGAGAGAGAGAGAGAGAGAGAGAGAGAGAGAGAG
>BMAC01000691.1:253673-322362 GCA_014905375.1 Phtheirospermum japonicum | reverse complement strand
AACCCTACAAAATCATCCCAAATCCCTAACATCCCAAATCAATTCCCGTATCCTAACACTCCCGTATCCAAAGGCTATGAACCCTAAAAAAATCATCCGCCGCCTCAGAACCTTGAACTCACGGCCGCCTGAGAACCTTGAACCCAAATCCCAGAACATTGAACCAACAACGAGGAGGCTGGTCTGCTGCTCGGCCAAGATGACGGCCTCGAAACGGCGAACCACGGTCGTATGTGAGCGGCGAAGGCTCGAATTGGTTGTCCGCCGCCTCCACCAGAATCAGAACCCATGGCCACCAAAATCGGCGACGAAGTGGGGAGGCTGGTTTGCTGTTCGGCCAAGATGACGGCCTCAAAACAGCGAACCCACGGCCGTATGTGGGTGGCGACGACTCGAATTGGTTGAACCCACCGCCGTATGTGGGCAGCAACAACATCGAATTGGATGATGCCACGACCGCCGGCTGCGCCGCTGTCGCACACCAGTTGAAGGTGGTGTCTAGCGCAAATCACCGGCGTCTACATGAGAGCATTTTATTCGAGTGGTCTTTCTCTTACTTTTCTTCTCTCCAGTTTTCTACTCCAAAAGGTATCATTCCTATCCATATCTTGTCACATAACTTATTTCAATAATTGTTTATTTTCTGTTTTGGGTTTGTCCAATCTATTCTTGTTATACTGAAAATAAAGCCATTTTGTTCTTATTACACAAGTGCTATTTCAGCAGAAATGAAGCTTGTTTGTTTGTATGTGTCTGCGTATTGTGTGCATTTAACGAAACCCAGTTCTTGAAAACCATTGGTCTTTTCGTCTTTTATTCTTTTTAATGTGAGTAGTTCTTAAGTAGATTTTTATTATTTAATTTTTTAGACACACTGGGGATTCAGCTAGTTTAGAGAGACAGAAACACCAAATTTAGGTTTTAAAAAACAATGTTAATCCTAGAATTATTTCAAAGAACACTAAAACATGTAGTAAGAAGATTTGGAATTTTTGTGAACACCTACATTTTTGAGATAACAGGTAACTTTTCTCAAAAATCAATATATGAACAAGAAAATATACGAAAATGAAAATAATATATTACATACCTTTTCCACTTTCTTCCTTCCAGACACTTCCTTTTCAAGCTTATCTTTGTATTCACTTTCAACTTGATTTAAGTGAGTCTGCTCAGATGTAGCAACATAAATTGTAACATTCCGAAAACATAGAATATTAACAGCAAACAACTGCATTTTTGCCCAAGGAGTTGGTGTATGTGCGACGATAAACAGCTAGTTTTGTTTATTTTCATTTTTTAAAAGAGGGAAAAATAATGAAAAGTCTTGTGATTATTATTATAATAATAATTATTATTTCTTGTTAGCTTGGGAGTAGAAGAGCATTCTGGCTGGACGGTGGTGGCTTTGCGCAGGCGGCGGCTGATCCATGTTGCAAAGAGTAGGGTTGAATGTTGGGCCAAGTTTTTTTTAACAACTCATGAGTTGGAGAAATGTTAAGCATTGAGTTTACTATGAGTTGGGCCAAAAAAGCAGTTTTAGTGTAGCAAAAAAGCTCTGCCACAATATGAGAAAAGCATTCCCGAGATTGTCAAGCTTGTAGCACTACCAACATAATAAAAAAGCATTGACACTTTATTATAAAAGCACTAGTTATATAGTAAAATCCAGATTCTTACTCGTAAATAGTGGTGCTTTTGTATACATCACTGTAGTGCTAAATATTATTCATATGCGATACTTTTACTATTAAGTTTTTTTAATTTAATTACATGTATTTATTTTTATGTTTTTAAACATGCAATATGTATCTTAAATCGTAGATCTTGAGAATGTGATTAATTTGATATATATCTTATTTAAAACGAACAAAAATTGAGAAAGTTATGGTTTGTTGAAGATTTGAGTTTTTTTTTTCAAATTTTGAATTTGCCCACGTGACAGTAATTGTAGACGAATTTTGTGATGCTTTTTTGTATACAGTCGCAGTGCCTTGTTTTCTTTATCAGTTGTGCTTTCTAAAGAGTAATGCAGTACTTTTTATAAACGTTGTTATATGTCCAAAATACCCTTTTTTTTAATTTAATGCAATATTTTACATAAATACCTTGCTGACATGTCATGTTCTCAACCATCAAAACTATCCAATCTAATGGTCAAGATGAGTCCCTAGGTTCACATATAATGACATGGTTCCATTTGAACCCAACCCTATATATATATATATATGTGTGTGTGTGTGTGTGTGTGTGTGTGTGTGTGTGTGTGTGTGTGTGATTACTTATATTATATGTATGAGTATGGGGCAGGGTGGGCACCAAGATACTCTTATCCATACCCGTACCTAATAAGTATTATGGCTAATTATTTATATGCATGCCCATGCTAATTAAATGGGTAATTTTATACTAATCATGGATAATTTCGTCCATTATCCATTTTCATCCCTATTCTAAAGTAGGAAAATCAATTTGGTCATAAATCGGTCCTAGGCGCTGCAAACCATTTCTTATTATAATTTTTTTCTTTTTGACAATAATTCTCTTCAATAAATAAAAGGTATTGCAATCTTTAATAACAAAAACTCTATAATTAGAATAAGTCAAAATAAAAGGTTAAAATAACTAGTATTAATTGTTTTCAAACAGATTCCAGGCTATTGCCCGACTAATGGTCTGGTGATAAATTTGTGGCAATTTTGCCTCCAACAATCCTATTGGGGATACAACAATAAAACTGGAAAAACAGGCGGGAGGGTGGGGGTGGGGGTGGGTAGGTATTTCAAACTAACAAAGATCTATAATAAATAGCGATGAATAAATATAAAAAGAAAAAGTGTCGAGACGAGAGAACTCTTTCCTTAAAATTCTTGTTTCCCTGTACACAGTGCTCACGGATCTATGGTAACGAATGTCCCAAGATAACGACAAATTTCTGGAAGGAGCAGTCAATCTGGTCACCCTAGAAAATGATATTTGACCAGACAACTGAACAAAATCCTAACTACAGGCTATATGATGCGTGAGACAGGTATGAGTATGATATGTATGTATGAGTGCTTAGAAACATGTTTCTAATGTTGTAATTTACACTATATAGGAGTTGATATTTATAGGCTTGAGGGAACCCTTAAATAAGGCATAAAATTGTAGGAATTTAGATACTTAATACAAGTCAATCTCCTTATCTTACTAAATGAGAAAGACTTGGAAACGTACAGAAAAGACCCAAACTAATTAAAGCCCAATGACTTAAATAGTTTGTGGTCCACCACCTTTAATGATTCGATTTTGCTAAAACAATGAATAAAATCCACATGTCAGGCATTTTCTCTTTACTTAGAAAACTCTACACCATTCTTACCTTCCAAATATTTACACGAACATACCCAAATGTCCAACTTTGATCATTGACTTTTCATAGATACTAACATGGGTTTTTGAAAGTAAATATACCACAATAATCTACTTGAAACATGGATTGAGAATTTAAAACTCGTTTCCAAAAATAATGAACTTCCCATTTTTGGAATATTGAGACAAATTTATAAAAAATAACTTCCCAAATACCTTTTTCTCCAACAATCCCCCACATGAGTGCAAATAAATGTATGATGCATATGAATCATTTGCTCGGTTTTTTCTAAAACGTTATTACATCAGGTCAGGTAGTTGGTGGCTTTGAACCCTCCTTAGTGAAGTACCATCATATTTACCTGTGGCCCAGTTGACAGTGTTATTGAATTATCCCTCTTACGAGTACCAAGATAATGATACTCACACAACAACTTTTACACCACTTCTCAAGTTCTTAAAGTTGTGTCCATTTTGGCCTTTGAACAACCTTCGGATTCTTACGTGCTCCGGTCGAGGCGGCAACTCCTATGCACTTAAATATGTGAACATTGTCTATCAGAAGTACCCTGCAATACTCCACCTTAATAGGTATATATCGTCATTAAAAGTCTTAGACTTAACCTCACCACTTTTAGCAGGCATACCACTTGGTATGCTCTATAGGGATGGGTTAGTTCATACCAAGTGTTTAGAACATTGAACCAAGTTCTTGGGATCTCCAGTCATCATGGTTGGTTGTCCACTAAATACCGTTCTTCAATTGTGGATTTCACCCCCATTCCCTCTAAAATTGTATGGATTTGATCTCGTTTTATAATCTTTGTAAATGGATCCGTTAGATTTTCCTTTGACTTCTCATAATCAATAAAAATTATTCCTCCTAAGATCAATTCTCTAACGGTTTGTGTCTCCGATGAATATGCCGCAATTTACTATTATACATTTCACTGTAAGCCCTCGGGATAGTAGCTTGATTATTGCAGTGTATCATAATCGTTGATACTGGCTTCCTCCAACATGGAATGTCCTCGAGAATATTTTGAAGCTAGTTAGCCGCTTGTTTTGTATTTTTTAGTGGTTTTTGAAAATAAGGGTTCATTTGGCTTGATATTATCGAAAATCGATTCAATTGACGAATCAAAGTGTTTGTAGTTTGAAGAAAGGAAAATGAAAATAAAGCAATTAAACTAACTAAACTACACTAAAAAATGAAATTGCAAGTTGGTCAGATGCCTCGTCATATGCCTTGAAATGGAAATGCAAAGCAATAATGAAAATAAGAAAGAACAAGCAATGTTTCACCAGGTATAAGCATGAAAGCTCAAGGTACAACCATGCTTGCATGAACATAAAAGCTTAAATAATGCAAATTGACAAAAATCGAAAGCATGAATAGAAAGAACAATGAAAATTGACGTCAAAGTTTAAAACTTTACGAGAATTAACAAGCAACAAAGCATAGATCTAGGATTAAGCATGAAACAATGCATGAAAATAAAATCCTAAATAAAGCATGTAAAATACTCAAAATAAATACTATCCAATACTCGATCTATGATCTAGACGTGTCACTCATCTAGATTCCATGGACGATTCATAAGATCTAACAAGAAATCAAGGAGTTAAGGCAAAAAGCATAAAATGAAGAACATGCATGAAATTGAAGAACAAAGCATGGATATATAAGAAAGCTTACTCGAGTTAAAGAGAGAATCCAAAAACTTAAATTATATTGCAACAAAGTAAAATCCAATGGAGTACTTGGATTCTTCTTAGGCTTACAAACCCAAGGCAAAGCTTGAAAATTTAAATCTAAGAACTAGAGAGAGAATTTTTATCCAAACCCATGCAAGAGTTGGGAATAATGAGAGATGATCTACAAAAATGAGAGAAGTCTACTATTTATACTAGGTTTAATTGGGTTTAAATGGGTTAATTTGGCTTTAAAGGCTTAATTTCCCGGGTTTGACCCGAAATTGCACCTTGGCTTGAGGTTGGCACGACTTTGGGCGAGCTTGGGTGTGGAAATGGGCTTTGCATGGCTGTAGGCTTGAATTTGGGCACTGAAGTAGGCGCCAGTTTGCTGCCTAGGGTGCTGTAGTAGGCGCTAGTTTGGGCGCTGAAAGTAGGCGCTAGTTTGCTGCCTAGGGTGCTGCTGGGCACCATTCTGGGCGCTTTAGTAGGCGCCGGTTTGCTGCCTAGGGTGCTGCTGGACGCCATTTCTGGGCTACCTAGAGTGCTACCTAGAGTAATGCTCCTTAGGCGTAAATTTGGGCAAGGCCAAGGCTACCATTCCAGAATGTTAGTCATTTTGGGCTTGCTATTGACACCGATTTGGGCATGCAAATAGGCAAGGCTAGGCTTGAATTTTGGTCTCCATGCCTTAGCTTGAATTCAAATCATTAAGCCACTTATTAAATGAGAATTTCAAATATCAAAACCCAAGAATTACAACAAACCTCCAATTAATTGAAGTCGTTTAACCCAATTAAATATAAAATTAACAAGAAACACGAAAAACAATAATACGAGAAAAATAAACAAATAACCTAATGAAACTCGATTAAAAACTACTAAAATTAACATAAAATCCTAATTAAAAACACGAGAAAAACACCACAATTACATGCAAAACAACCACCCCACACTTATCGGTTTGTTCGTCCTCGAACAACGAAAAGAATCGAGAATGTACATGCTAGGAACATTATGTAAAAAGAAAAATCCTTGTGCTTATCCTATTTTATATGATAAAAGTATCAACATAAAAACTCGTTATCGCCAAGAATTACTCGTATTACCCCTTCTCAATTGAAAACCAAATTGATAACTTCCTCACAAATGGAATTCTGAGGGTGTTCGCTCAATTCACTCAAGTGTTTGTTTAATAGGACGTGTATAAGCTCGATTCGGACTATACATGCACCTTGTCAAGATTTCACAAATCGGAAACTCAAAATTTTCCCATAGTACATGACCAAATAAGAATCGAAAGAGGTCTTTATTATAGGGTGTAGTGTTGGCTCTTTGGTAAGGTATGGAATATTTGGATATGATCGCATATGATTGCTTCTAAAACGTGATCAATAACACATAAAATCCTAACTTCTAAAACCCGAAACTTATGAACCGCTTCTCCCCAAATTACCAAACTTTCCATCGAAACCTTTTTTCTTGTACACACTCTTTCCCGACTTTTATTTCACAACACTTAGAAGCTTTTTGAATTTGCTTCTTTTCACTAAACTTAGCCTTTAAATTAGGCTTTTCACATGAACGCACGCTTTATCACTTTTCGTGATTTGTGTTGGAGTATTATTTCTTTTTTTTTCTTCTTTTTTTTTTTTGTATAAGAAACTCAAAAACCCATAACCCACAATTAATTTCCCTCACATTTCTAGTCAACTAACATTATACACTCTCACCTCAAAATTTATGAAGATATAAGAGCTAAAATTGAGCTCGGCTAACAAGAAACGGGGTATAGACTCAAGAGGGCTCTTTTGGGATATTTTTTTGTAGCTTATATATTTGGATATGTCCGGAATAAGGGTGATATATGTGCCTCAAGGTCATTTCCAAATTCAATCATGTACGAGCAAAATCAAGCCACCTCAATGCAATTTTCATAAAAATGCAAGCAAGCCGAAAATTCACACAAGGCTACTCACTAGTTTGCACCGAAATTGGATAACAAAATCAAAAGAGCTTTTAGAGCTTTGCAATCTTTTCACGAGTAAATATTGATTAATTATATATATATATATATATATATATATATATGCGAGTTTTGGACGAAGCACAAAAATTAAACTCCTTACAAAAAAGGGCATAAACATGTAAAAACCCAACAAGTAAACTATTCAAACCTCCAAGCAAGTGGTGATTGCTCAACAATGTTATAAAGACACAAAATACACAACAACAACTCAAACATATAAAAGCGCAATTAGTAAGAGTCACTTCGCCAAGGCTCGAGTTAAGAAATATAAATCTTGCTTTTCGACACCCGGACCCTAACCACCTACCCACCCCACACTTAAACCATGCAATGCCCTCATTGCATTTTTATTGAAAAACCAGTAAAAGGAAGGTGAGATAGAAGCTTCTTAAACCGAGCAAGTTTGGGTCGAGTTCGGCGGGGTCCACTTAAGCATCTAAGCAATCCAAGCGAGCACCGAGCATGGCTTGTTTCTTCAGGCTCCATGAACGCTACTAGCTTATCAAATCGGCAAAGGTTTGAGTCGAAAAGCGAAACAAAAAAAAGGAAAACCACATAAAGTCAAAACACAAGAAAATATGCACATGAACCAAAACAAAACAAAACAAGGACTAAAAAGAACAAAAAGACGACACAAATTATTTTTATTTTTATTTTTTTGAATTTTTTTAATTTCTCGAGTGTTTTTGGATTTTTGTAATAAGAAAAAAAGAACGAAAGAGATGCAAAAATAAACGAATTAAATGAAAAGCACATGGGTTGCCTCCCAAGAAGCGCTTGTTTTATGTCACTAGCTTGACGAACTCCCTTTTTGATCAAGGTGGAAAGAGAACGGGAGGGTCCACAAAAATAATATCCTCCTTGTCGGGAGGGTCCACTCTTTAGAACGTTCTCGATGCATTTCATATCTCAAATAGTATTCGCCAAAAAGCAAACGTTCCAAATGGGCAAATAAAACTCGTCTCGTCTAGATCTTCGGGTGGAATGGTTATTTTGAAATGACCCGATGACTCGAAAAGAAAATAAAAAAAATATTAGCCGTCTATATTTTTCAACCTTTGATCGATAAATGGGGGAGGGAAATGATCTCTCTTGGTAGCTGCATTTAATTTCTTAGAATCGATCAATATTATCCATCTCGTTGTATCCCTCGTGGCCAACAATTCTCTTTTTACCTCCTCAAAAATGAACACGCCGCTCGTCTTTGGTACAAAGTCAATGGGCTTCACCCGCTCGCTTTTGGTAATCATAAACATCAATCCCTCAAACAATTTTAAAATCCCAGCTCTCGCTATCTCCATACGACTTGGATTCAAAGGTCTAACTCCCTTAAAAACTCCAGGTCTCCACTCAATAGCCATCTTAAGAATTTTAAGCACTTCAACCGACTTCTCCTCTTCACCTCGATTCGAATTTTCCAAGATGGTAATCAGTTTGCTCTCATCTTCCTCCAAATAGACATGCTTGAGGTGAGATAGGAGAGGCTTTATCTCGGGCTTGTGCCTCCCTCCAACCTCGTTGTGCGTTGGCTCGAACAAATCAGCGATTCCTTCAAGGTACTCTTCGAGCTTTTCAATCTTATCATCAATAACCTCCACCTCCCCCTCTAAAGAGTTGTCGTTTCCCTCAACGAAGCATAAAAAATCTTTTTCAAACAAGTCATGGTCACATAGAAGCACAACGGACTCATCGTTAAGAACAAGGGGCTCTCATCCTCACAACAATCTTCAATATTGACTTCCCGGCCAACCTCCTCCTCAAGGCTCTTTTCCTTTATATAAGCTTGTTCGAACAACTCTCGGATCATGTCCATGAGTAAGGAATCCTCATGAGCTCGATTTAGCATATTGACATCGCTTGCTAATTGGTCCAACGTAGCATCAAGAGCATTAAACTTAGCATCAAGCGATGCCAACATAGTGGAAAATGATTGCAATTGTTGCATAATTGCCATGAGATCTGAATCGGAGGGTGGAATAGGAGCATCGACCAAAATATTGAGGATGGGGAGGGCATTTTTGACAGAAATAACTCATACGAGTCGGGATTTCGAGCACTATTGGTGGTACCAATCGGGGCATGATCAAAATTGTAAGCATGAGGACTTCCATACGGGACAAAATTTGGAAATTGGCCACCAACATTCCCATTCGAACTAGCAAAGCCTCCATTAGACATATTCGGGAATTGATTGCGGGCATCATAACCACTATATGAACCGTAATTCGGAGTGTGCATATTCAGAAAGTGATTAGAAGCACCATATCCCCCATATGGACCATTCGTACCCGAGAAGCCATTATACCCAACATGGTTTGCACCATGCCCTCCCATGTTGGGTTGCCCATAGCTGAATCTACCATTGGCAACGTGGTTTGCACCATGCCCTCCCATGTTGGGAATGTACCCTCCATTAGCATAAGGACCTTGCATACTTAAGAAAAAAATGCCAAATACAAAAGTAAGCTAAAAACACAAAGAAACTACAAGCAAATCGAAAGACTTAACCAAGTCGAGTCGCAACGACGCCATTTTGTTTTGTTTGAACCCATGAAGCCGCTCGACCCAACATGGTTTGCACCATGCCCTCCCATGTTGGGTTGACCATAGCCGAATCCACCATTGGCAACGTGGTTTGCACCATGCCCTCCCATGTTGCCAAATCCATTATACATCACCCCATTCTCAACATGGTCTTCACCATTTCCTCCCATGTTGGAAATGTATTCACCATAGCCACAAGTACATAACATACTTAGCAAAAACGTCAAATACAAAAGAAAGCTAGAAACACAAAGAGACTACAAGAAAATCGAAAGCCTTAACCAAGTCGAGTCCCTGACAACGGCGCCAATTTGTTTTGTATTCTTTAGTGGTTTTTGAAAATAAGGGTTCATTTGGCTTGATATTATCGGAAATCGATTCCATTGACGAATCAAAGTGTTTTTAGCTTGAAGAAATAAAAGGAAAATAAAAATAAAGCAATTAAAATAACTAAAATACACTACAAAATGAAATTGCAAGTTGGTCAGATGCCTCGTCATATGCCTTGAAATGGAAATGCAAAGCAATGAAAATAAGAAAGAACAAGCAATGTTTAACCAGGTACAAGCATGAAAGCTCAAGGTACAACCGTGCTTGCATGAACATAAAAGCTTGAATAATGCAAATTGACAAAAATCGAAAGCATGAATAGAAAGAATAATGAAAATTGATGTCAAAGTTTAAAACTTTACGAGAATTAACAAGCAAAAAAGCATAGATCTAGGATTAAGCATGAAACAATGCATGAAAATAAAATCCTAAATAAAGCATGTAAAATACTCAAAATAAATACGATCCAAGACTCGATCTATGATCTAGACGTGTCACTCATCTAGATTCCATGGATGATTCATAAGATCTAACAAGAAATCAAGGAGCTAAGGCAAAAAGCATAAAATGAAGAACATGCATGAAATTGAAGAACAAAGCATGAAAATAAAAGAAAGCTTACTTGAATTAAAGAGAGAATTCAAAAACTTGAATTAAATTGCAACAAAGTAAAATCCAAGGGAGTACTTGGATTATTCTTAGTCTTACAAACCCAAGACAAAGCTCGAAAATTAAAATCTAAGAACTAGAGAGAGAATTTTTATCCAAACCCATGCAAGAGTTGGGAATAATGAGAGATGATCTACAAAAATGAGAGAAGTCTACTATTTATACTAGGTTTAATTGGGTTTAAATGGGTCAATTTGGGCTTTAAAGGCTTACATTCCTATGTTTGACCAAGTTTGACCCGAAATTGCACCTTCGCTTGAGGTTTGGCACGACTTTGGGTGAGCTTGGGCGTGGAAATGGGCTTGGCATGGCTGTAGGCTTGCATTTGGGCACTGAAGTAGGTGCCAGTTTGGGCAAGGCTAGGTCGCCATTCCAGAATGTTATCCATTTTGGCGCTTGCTCTTGGCACCGATTTGGGCATGCAAATAGGTAAGGCTAGGCTTGAGTTTTGGCCTCCATGCCTTAACTTGAATTCAAATCATTAAGCCACCTATTAAATGGGAATTTCAAATATCAAAAACCCAAGAATTACAACAAACCTCCAATTAATTGAAGCCATTTAACCCAATTAAATATAAAATTAACAAGTAACACGTAAAACAACAATATGAGAAAAACAAACGAATAACCTAAAGAAACTCGATTAAAAACTACTAAAATTAACATAAAATCCTAATTAAAAATACGAGAAAATACCACAATTACATGCAAAACACCATTTCACCAGCTTTATCCATGGCTATGAATTCTTATTCCATGGTGGATCGGGCTATGCATGTTTGCTTTGTGGACCTTCAAGATACATCACCTCCATCGATGGTAAAAATATACTCACTAGTGGAGTATGAACCCTTAGAATCTGATATCCACTAACCTTCTAATACTTCTGGATATCTTGTATAATATAGCTCATAACTCAATTTATAGTTTAAATATCGTGATACTCTAGTTAACCTTTTCCAGTGGTCACTGTCCGAATTACTTGTGAACCTACTTAGTTTGTATATTGAATAATCTAGATCCGGTCTAGTACAAGTTATAAGGTACGTGAGACTTCCAACGATCATATCATATTCCAGTTGAACCACTAGATCACTTTTATTTTTCACAAAACGTAGGTTATCATCAAATGGAGTTTTAGCCCTTTCACCATCAAACGCATTAAGACTTTTCAGTACGCTTTCCACATAGTGGGACTGGGAAAGAAATATGTTTCCTTATGATCTTGATCCTAAGGATCACATCGGCTAAACCCATGTCTTTCATATCCAAGTGGTATTTTAAAATGTTCTTTGTACTTGTAATCATATCAGGAGAGCTATCAACATGTCATCAATGTAAAGACAAACAATGACAAAAGACTTAGGTGTGCTCTTTACATAAACAAATTTATCGCATTCATTAATGCAAAAGCCATTGACATCATCACAGTGTCAAACTTGAGATGTCATTGATTCGGTGCTTGTTTCAATCTATACAACGGTTTAACAATTCTACACACCAGTTCTCTTGACCAGGAACTACAAACCTTTCAGGTTGTTCCATATAAATCCCTTCTTCAAACTTACAATTCAAAAATGTAGTTGTGACATCTATTTGGTGAATTTTAAGATTGTGCAGTGCAGCAATCGCATCCTTCTCTTTGTTTAAAGCCTTTGGCTACCAGCCTAGCTTTATACTTATTGATCAAGCCATCATCTTTATACTTTCTCCTTAGGACCCACTTGCATCCTATGGACTTATTACCATGTGGAAGATTGGCCAACCCCCGTGTATGACTCTTGATAATTGAATCAATCTTAGCATTGATGACTTCCTTCTACATAGGAGCATCAGGAATAGACAAAGCTTCTTGAATGGTACGAGGTTCATTATTTAGCAAATAGATCATAAAATACAAACCAAACACTTTAGCAGTACTAGCCCTTTTACTACACCTTGGTTCATCATCATCACCACCATCTAGTGATGCATCATGAGATACAAGGGGTGTTGCTTCATCTCCGGCATCACGATATCCCTTATTAGAACTATCATCATTTCCTTTGCAAGGATAAATGTGTTCGAAGAATAATGCATTTCTTGATTCAGTGGTTGTTCCTTCAATCACATCAGATATATCAGAATTGTGTATTAGGAACCTATACGCAGTGCTATTATGTGCATATCTAATGAAGATACAATCGACTATTTTATGTCCTATTTTTACTTGCTTAGGCTCTGGGACTCCTACCTTAGCTAGGCACCCCCATACTTTGAGGTAACTTTAAGCAGAAGTTTTACCTTTCCATAGCTTGTATGGAGTCTTTTCCTTTCCTGTGTGGGGTACCTATTCAAAATATGGTTAGCGGAAAAGATCGCTTCCCCACACATATCAAGGGGTAATCCTGAACTGATTAACATAGTATTTAAAATTTCTTTCATGGTTTGATTCTTGTGTTCAGTGACGCCATTCGACTGAGGTGAATATGGAGAAGTTGTTTGATGAATTATGCCATATTCAGTACACAACTCTTGAAACGGTGAAACATACTCTCCACCTCGATCACTTCGAATTGCCTTAATTTGAGTGTTAAATTGATTTTCGACTTCATTCTTGAAAGTTTTGAAAGCATCAATTGTTTATCTTTGCCTTTTAGTAAATAAACATAGAAACATCTTGTGCAGTCTTCAATGAAAGTAATGAAATACTTTTTGCCCCCTCTACATTGCATAAGTTTCATATCACAAATATCAGTGTGAATTAACTCTAGAGGTGCAGAACTTCTTTCCACCAAATGAAAAGGTGTTCTCGCCATTTTGCTTCAACACAAATCTCAACCTTGTATTTGAGTCAAATTTCACATTATTTAGTAAATTCATATTTACCAATTTCATTATTGATTTCATGTTAACATGGCCACATCATACATTCCACAAATCACAAGACTCAATGATATACGAATAAACAATAACTTTATTATTAATAACTGGGAATTTGGTCATTATATTCAACTTCAATAGTCTCTTCTCAAGGTGACCCTTAGCAAGGAACGTTCAACTTTTAGTAAGAACAAACTGACTAGACTAAGAAACTAGCTTAAGCCCATTCTGGATAAGCAAGGACCCCAAAACAAGATTTTTCCTAATATCTGGAACATGCAGAACTTTCTTCAAAGTCAGCTCCAGACCAAACATCATCTTCAGCAACACCTTCCCAATTCCATTAACTTCAGTAGTAGAGGAGTTTCCCATATGGAGTTTTCTTCCAGTAATTGAGGGTATAGTCGAAAAACACATCCCAATCAGAATACACATGAAAAGTAGCTCCATCATCGATGAACCACACTATTGGTTTATCTATGAGATTAGCTTCCATTACCACCACACATGGATCCAAGTCAGACATACCTTTGGTAACGATGTTAGCAGCATTCCAAATCTCTTTTAGCTATTTTTGGCAATCTCTTTTCATGTGCCCAGGCTTGCAACAATTGTGACAGTTGCCTTCAGAATTCTTGGCCTTGTTCTGATCCGTCTTGCATTCTCCATGGCCTTTGTGCTTTCGTTTCTTCCCAAAATCAGCCTCAGCCAAGTGAGCCTTTACCTCCATCATTGAGGTCTTTCCATACTTTGCAGTAGACTGTCGATTGCCTTCTTTGATGAGCAATTTGATAATCAAATTCTCTAAAGTCATTTTATTTCGCTTATAATTCAGATAGTTCTTGAAATCTCTCCAAATCGGTGGCATCTTTTCAACGGTAGCGGCCATTTGGAAGTTTTCATAGATATGCATACCTCGGATTGTATGCTTTTCAATATCATTTGCTACTCCTGGAGTTGACTTATCACAGCCTTAGAGTCTACCATGACAAACCCCAGAAAATGCCCGACGATAGACTTTTTAGTTTCGGCGTCATTGGTCTTGTAATTATTATCCAAAGAAATCCAGAGTTCCTTAGAAATACTTTTGATCTAACTATACACCTCATACAACGCATTGTCTAATCCATTTAAATATAATGCCTGCATAGATAGTACCCTTGTGTCCACGCATAAAGGGCGACTGTACGATCGAAACTCATATCGTTTTCAATCACAATAGCTGTAGCCTCGATCAAGTACCGATAAAAGTTCAAAGTGGTTAAGTAAAATGACATCTTTTGCTTAAATTTTTTAGGACGTTCATCATGAGCAGCAACAGAAGCCGGTATAGCAGAACCAAAAGAAATTAATTCAGATCCAGATGAGAAAGTATGAGGCGCAGAGGTATTAGGTACACTAGTGAAAGGTCAAGAAAATACTGAACCAGGTCCAGTCAATGGCATATAAGAGTTCGTCTGAGCACGCATAGTGAAATTTGT
This sequence comes from Phtheirospermum japonicum, assembly GCA_014905375.1. Lineage (NCBI taxonomy): Eukaryota > Viridiplantae > Streptophyta > Magnoliopsida > Lamiales > Orobanchaceae > Phtheirospermum > Phtheirospermum japonicum. The sequence continues at coordinate 307,398 of BMAC01000691.1, read as the reverse complement.
AAGAGGAGGTGCAGTCGCGTTGGTCAAAGCAAGCAGCGTCGAGTTATTCAAAGAAGAACTGTTATGAATTAGTTCAAATTACAAATAAGAATCTTTATCTTATTGAGGATACAACAATAAAATTGGGATAATAGCTGGGAATAATTCAATTTAACAGAGATCTACAATAAACGTCAATGGATAAAAATAGAAAAAGGAAAAGTGTCGAGGTGAGCGAACTCTTTCCTTAAAACTCTTTTTGCCCCGTACGTAGTGCTCACATATATGTGACAATGTACCTTGAGAGATACAATGATAATGGTACTGGAAGGATCAGTCAATCTGATCACCCTATCGAATGATATTTGGCCGAACAACTGAACAAAATCCTAACTACAGGCTATATGATGTGTGAGACATGTATAATTATTATATGTATGTATGAGTACTTAGAAACATGTTTCTAATGTTGTAATGTAGGAGTTGATATTTATAGGCTTGAGGGAACCCTTAAATGAGGCAGAAAATTTTAGGAATTAAAATTCATAATACAAGTAATTTTCCTTGTCTTACTCAATAAGAAGGACTTGGAAGCTTCCAAAAAAGGCTCAAACTAATTATAGCCCAATGACTTAAATGGTTTGAGATCCACCACTTTTAATGATTCAATTTCTATAAAACAATGAATAACATTCATATGTTGGACATTTTCTATTTAATTGGAAAATTCCACACCCTCTTTACCTTCCAAATGTTTACACGAACATATCCAAAATTCCAAATTTGGTCACTGACTTTTCACACACCCGAACATGAATTTTTGAAAGTATATATACCACAATAATCTACTCAAAATATAGATTAAGAATTTGAAACTCGCTTCTAATTTTGAAATATTGAGACAAACTTATCAAAAATAACTTCCTAAATCCCTTGTTCTCTAACAAAATCATCGATCAACATGCTTTCACAGTGGTCTTTAAATTAATTACATATATGTTTTGATGTAGATTATCAATCGTGTTTAATTCATCTATGAGTTTTGGTAACAAGATATATTTGATATCTTCCTTCAAGTAATTCGATAATTAATTTAAAACTTATACTCCTTTCATCTTTTTCGATCTATCATATTTTGGACTTCTTTTTTCCTCATTCCATTTACCACTTACTACCAAGAACAATTAAATCATGCTTTGAACTACTAAAAGAATTAAATTCTACTTTTTTTAATTTATCTATCTTTGATTAATTCTTACTTTTTTAACTTTTCTAAAAAAATGGTAGTATGATCAGTGGAAATCTACATCTACACGTAAAAACTCTAGCGTGGTCATCATAACCATGTGATGAAAATTGAAGGTATATTTTTTAAACAAATATTAATATAAATAAGATGAATATATATACTTTTCAAGACTATGCAAATAATAGTTTAGGAAAATGTCTTTTCTCATTAAATGTATGAATATTTAATAGAAACATATCTACTCTCACAGAATTAAATTCCATGAAGCAGACCTACTTATATGTATAATATTAAACATCAATTTTCATCAATGTGAAATACCTAAATACAATAGTTATAATAAAACGGATGGATATAATTTTAAAATAAAAGGAAAAGATTGTGTTGAGTCACATATTTTATAAATACATGATTAATAATTAATGATTTATTTTATCTTATTTAATATTTTGACTTTCTTTCCAAAATTTAATTATTTACATAAGATTTAATTTTTATCATCTTTGGTAATTATCATGTATATTATTTAGTCTTATATTAGGTTGTAATTCTCTTTCTCTTACATATAAGTCATATATTGTAGTATTTATTATTTAGGAGTCTAAGAATTTATCTTGTTTCATTTGTATTAATATATATATTCAATATATTATGTATATCTCTTTCCTTAGAGTAGAAGGATATTTTTAGGCTAGTAAATATTATTAGGACTCTATAGATTTGATCTTATTTCCTTACTAATGATATTTACTTGCATTATTTTGTATATATCTCTTTTTCTTATTTTGTAGGTCTTTTATACAAGCAAGGTGTGTCTATAAAGTTGAGGGATTGCTCACAAACATCTCATACTTTTAGAGAGATTAATCAAATCTAACACGTTTGAGAGAACACATTTATTCTTGTTGCAGATTCTCGTAATTGGTGGATGCGACTACAAATCCTTTTGACATCCACAAGATTATCCTGTAGTTGGAATTGTTTTTTTTTTTTTTTTTAATTATTGTTTTTGCAGTTTTCATTAAGATCTAATCTCGTGATTGTGAATCTTAGTTTTTGGAAGAGTTACTGATTTAGATCATATCTACTCTTAATGAGTTTTAGTTTATCTTAGTGGATTACAACTTTTGTAATCAATAAAATGCAAGTTTTGATTAGTAAAGATTCACACCCTCTTGGCTCGATTATAAGAATAAATTATTCCTATGGTCAATAGTTTTATACGTGTATATTTTAAATTTCCGTTCTTATTTATTTTGTACCCTTCACAACACACACATTTTATATTAATTAAAATTGTGAATCGAGATCTGTAATTCCTTCAAGTGGCATCAAAGACTGCACTTGATTTCACTAAGTGTTAATCATCTTTTTACAAATTTATGGATTCATAGTCGGGTGGAAGCGATAATCGTCCCCCAGTCCTTGATGTATCTAACTACGAAACTTGGAAAGCCAAGATATGTGTCTACATCAAATCAATTGATGAACGGGCATGGTCTATGGCCCTTCACAAGTGGACACCTCCACAACTTATTGATGTGGATGGTGATCTTAGGCCACAAGATGAGATGTCGTGGACAACAAAAAATCATCTTGACAGTAGTATGAATTCTAAAGCTCTTTCTGCAATATTTTGTGCAGTAGATTCGAGCATGTTTTGCATTGTCTCAAATCTTGCTACTATCAAAGAAGTATGGGGTGCCCTAGGGGTCCACGAGTGTTAGACTTACTAGGCTCTGTATGATCACTACTAGTCTTGAGAATTTATGTATGGAAGAAGATGAAAATATCTCTGCATATAGTGCAAGATTACACGAGATCGCTAATGATTCACAATCCCTTGGAACCAGTCTCAAATGATAGACTAATCAGTAAGTATTACACTCTCGCAGTTCGTTTTGACATCAAAGTCTCTTCGATTGAGGAAGCTCATGATCAACCAACACTTGGCCTTGATGAACTCTTTATAAACTCTCCAATCTTTTGAGGTAAGTTTTTTAAATCGGTCTTCTCAATTTAAAGGAAGGAACGAGTATTTCAAGCAAACCCTCCTCCTTCTAGACACATTATGCATAATGAGATGAATAAGATTTTAAATGAGCTTGAAATCTGACTTAGTTGACAAACATACTGCTCTTATTACAAAAATTCTTGGGTTTATTTTTTTCAACTATCGTTGTCAAAACCAGATTCCATACAAAAACTCTTCAAAATTTCTTTAATAAGTTTCACCTTTGAAAAATCAAGAGAGTCCTAGTTCTTCATTAAAAAAGTTTGATATCAAAACTCTTGAGTCTATTAGGTGTCGTGTGTAGTATGAGTTTGGTCACTTTACTAACAAATGTGCGAACACATTCGCGGGTAATAACTTTAATGCTACTTTGAGTGAAATGATTCTGAGGACAAATTTGATCTTAGAATTGAGGATCATTCATTTGTTATTCTAGAGGAAGAGTTTGTTGATGTTGGTCCTGATGCGATCGGGGATGTCATTATATTACCAATATCATCTGTAGACGTATTTGTTTCTGGACACTCTGATCTTTCGTATATGTGTCTAAATGTCATTGAAAAATCTATCTTAGCCTCTCAACAGCATGGCAGTGATGACTTCATTGATACTGAACTAATTGATGCTTACGAGGAACTTCTAAACGAATGGCAAGAGCAAAAAAAAGGATTGATATTTTCACAAAAATGCACACACATTTTACCTCAGAAAATCTTGAACAAAAAACTATCATTGCTCAATTAGAATCCACTCTTACCAAAATCGAGATTGAGTATGAAAGGGTTAAATTTGAATGTGATAGCTCGCTTGATACCATAGATCAATTGAACAAGGGAAGAGCAAAGCTTGATGATGTCCTTTCAATAAGAATCAAATATGCAAAATTGGCCTTGGTTTTGAAAAATAAAATTTCAAAATGTGTGTTGATTCTCCAATCACACATAAAGGAAAGTGTTCTTTTAAACAAAGACCAAGACCAAGGAGACATCAATTTATTTATCATTACTGTAATACTCAAGGACACATTAGGCCCTATTACCCTAAGCAAAAAATTAATCATGTCAAAAAGATCTCTGAAAAATAGTTATCACCAGGGATGCCATCGATGATGCCACCTGCTTCTCCTCGCATCTCTGTCCACATATAGTCTGTTAGGGTTAAAAACTTAGAAATGTTTCACACCCCTACCCCCCCACCCAACCCCCGTAGTGAAACCAGAACTTCTAGATTCTTGGTATTTTGATAGTGGTTACTCTTGCCACATGATTGGAGATAAAGGTTTGTAGAATCTCAAATCCGTTGATGGAGGTATGGTTTTGTTTGGTGATAGGTCTCATGGTAAGAATCTTGGCATTGGTCCTCTTAACTTTAATGGGCTTCCTGAGTTTAAGGATGTTCTTCTCATTGATAATCTTAAGGCAAATCTCTTAAGTATTAGTTGACTTTTGTGATAATCCTTTAACTGTACGATTTAATAAAATCTCATGTGATATGGTTGACTCATTTAATGTTTTTTTTTAAGGATTAGATTTGTTGATTACTGCTACCAGGCAATTGGTAGACAAGAATGTCCTTACGCCCTTACTAATGCTATCACAGTTGTGACAGTTTTTGAGGAGACATGTCTAAATACACTTGGGGATGCCAAAACCAAAATGGTAAAGTTGGAGTGTGTAACCGGATGGTGCCTCATGGTGAGAACTAATTACTATGTGTCTTCCATTGAACTTAGGAATTTTAGTGAAGTTCTAAAAGATAAATTTCGGCATTTGGTTATGAAAAGTGAGCTTAATAAATTCACTGATAACGATGGTTGAGATTTAGTTCCTCATCCCACTAATAGAATCTTGATGGAAACAACTTGGAAAATAAAATTGATAAGTATTAGTATATCATACATAACAAGGCCCATTTGATCATTCAAAACTTTTCTCAGGATAAGGAGTGTTTTTGTGATGATAATTTTCCATTGACAACTAGATTTGATAATATCTATACTACGCTAACTGTAGTTTGTCATCTTAATCTTAAAATTCACCACATCGATCTTAAGAATTCTCTTTTGAATAGAACTCTTAGTGAGAACATGTATGTTGCACAACCTCATGGTTTTGAGAATATTTAAAAGCCCAATCATGTGTTCAAATTTAAGAAGGCCCTCTGTGGTTACAAACAATCTCCTTATGCATAGTTTGATAAACTCACTGATTTTCCCCTTAAATTTTATTTTAAGAGGGGTGAAGTTGGTAAAATTGTGTTTGTACAAAATATTTATAATGACATTCTTATTGCCTAAGTTTATCTAGATATAACATTTGTGAATCCTTTTCTGATACTCTTACTAAGTTCTTTGTAGATTCCTTAGCCTCCACGATCGAATTATGCATGGTTGGTGAGTTGAGTTATTTTTTGGGTTTAGAAACCAAGTAGTTGATAATGGTATTTTTATTTCTCAAAGATAGTATGATCATAACTTTGCTAAAGAGGTTTGATCTAGAAAATAATCCTCACTTGGAAACTCGTGTTATTTCAAGCCAAATTTATCTAAGGATAATGGGGCTGAAGGAGTGGATCGTACATTACATATAAGCATAACAGGAGATTTTCTCTATTTGACTACTAGTCATCCTGATATTATGTATAGTGTATGTGTGTGTGCTTGTTACTAAAATAATCCTAAAACCACTCATTTAAAATTTGTTAAACATATCATTCATTACATAGGTGGTACAATTGATTTAGGAATTTGGTATATAAAATATACTAATGTTGTTCTTGTTAGTTTTAGTAACTCTGACTGGGCAGGTGATGGAACTGATAGAAAAAGTAAGACTGGTGGTTGTTTTTATCAGGGAAATAACATGGTATCTTGGTTTAGTCAAAAGCAAAATTGTGTGTCTTTATCCCAATTTCTACGGATGAATCAAATTATTGAGAACTATGGTTTACATAATGACGTTCTTATTATTTTGTGTGATAACTCTAGTGTTATTGACATTCCTTGGAATTCAGTTCAGCATTCTCGTACAAAACACATCGATATTTTGAATCACTTTATATGAGATTTGGTTGACAAAAACACTATTCGCATGGAGTATGTGAACATGAGAAGACTTTAACTACACTTTGAGATATTGCTTTCCTATGTATGTACATGAGAAGATTTTTAACTTCACTTCAGCCATGATCAACAACTTGTTTGAGACTCCGGGTGTGGATGAAGAACCCAAGGGGGCATATTTCACTCGAATGATCAAATTCTTGAGTGATTACTACCAAGTGATCGACTCAATACCCTTCCTCTCAGCTGACTTCTTTTTATGGGGTTTTGCACAAAGTGTGCTACAACAAATGGATGCCTATGGAAACAACTTCAGATTCACCAAGTTTCATGCTCGCATCCTCTACCGACTCAGAACTCGAATGTCATTCAAAATTGGTGCACACGCTTTCGATATCATCACATTCTTCGCCATATCCTCCTCGAGAAGTGGGCGTTGTCATTTCCTGGTCTGATCTTCGGAATGCTTATATCTCAAGGTCTGGTTCTCAGAGTTCCACCAATTGGACGTGTTTACCATCGTCCCACCGCTCCTCAATGCTAAGAACCGTCTTGTTGATATTTCGGTGGTATATTCCGATGATGAAGATAACTCTTCTGCTCAAGATGCTCAAGATGTTTCTTCTTTTGCTCCTAATGTCACCCCGAATGTCGTCCCGAATGCTACTCCGGATGTTGCCGCGAATGTTGACTGCATCTTTGCTGGCATTCGTGAGTCTTCCAAGAGTTTGTTTATTCCAGCCTCTCGTGTGATCTTACTGGATCAGTTGTGGTATGCGAATGATGTTATTACCCATTTTACTGCTCCCCGTACCCAACTTCTCGGTCTGCTTTCCAATTTTGTTCTTTTTGAACAAAAAGGAGGAGGTGTGGTTGAAGATTCTGGTGCTCAAGATTATGGTGTAGATGCTCCTATTCAGGAGAATATGCCTGGTTCAGGGGGAGATCCAAATTGGGGATGTCACTGCCAATCGTGTATCACATTCAGGGCAATTGGTCCATCTTCAATCTTTTCTATGCCTACTGGTCTTCTTGATAAAGATGATGATGGAATGGAGTTCTATTTTGAAGTTGTTGCTTTGACGAAACAAAGTGATCATGCTTCAGAGTTTGATGACCTCTTTCCATAAGAGATATTTTTATGTCTTTCGATAAACTATGTTTTGATGTTCCTTATTGTTATATGTTATCTATTTTGCTGTGAAATTATTATGACCATTTGCCTTAATTTATTAAGGCTTGTATTCATTTGCTTTTGCAAATATTGTCCCGGATGTCATTACATTCTCCCTAACCGTTTTATGTTTAATTGCAGCAATTTAGGGGGCGTGATTTTGATGATTATACAAGTTTCATATTTGTTCTTTGCATCATATGAGTTTTGGCTAAGAAAGACAAAAAGTGTGAGATTGTTGAGTCACATATTTTATAAATACGTGTTTTAATAATTAATTATTTATTTTTATCTTATTTAATATTTTGACTTTCTTGCCTATATTTAATTATTTATAAAAGATTTATTTTTTATCATATTTGTTAATTATCATGTATATTATTTAGTCTTTGATTAGTTGTAATTCTAAATTTCTTACATTGAAATTGTATATTCCAGTATATATCGTATAAGAGTCTAATATTTATTATTGTTTCATTTCTATTAATATATATCTACAATATATTATGTTTATTTTTTCCTTAATATAGAAGTCAATTTTTAGGCTAGTAAATATTGTTAGAACTCTAGAGATTTGAACTTATTACCTTACAAATGACATTTACCTGCATTATTTTTTGTATATATTGTAAATCTTTTTCTCTTACATAGAAATCGTATTTATGCTTGTTCCATTTATATTAATACACACACACACAAAAATAAAATAAAAAAAATAATATTTATTATGTATATTTATTTATTTGATGTAGAAGTTAATCTTTAGGCTAGTAAATATTATTAGAACTCTAAAGATTTGATATTATTTCCTTACTTGCATTTTGTATATATATATTTTCCTTATTTTGTAGGACTCTTATACAAGTAAGATGTGCTTATACAAAGTTGAGCGATTACTCACAAATCGCTCACGCTTTCAGAGAGATTCGAAACTAAAATGTTTGAAAGCACATTTTATTCTTTCTGCGAATTTTCGTAATTGATGAATGCGACTGCAAATACTTTCGGCATCCATAATAGCATCCTAAAGTTGAAAATGTTTTCTTCCATAGTTTTAGATCATATCAACTCTTAAAGAATTTTTAATTTATCTTTACTTAGTGGATCACGTCTTATGTAATCATTAAAATTCAAGTTTTGATTAGTAAATATTTTTGTCATATTAGCTCGACTATAAAAATAAATTATTTTTATGTTAAACAATTTTATTCATGTGTTTTTAATTTTCGCTAATATTTATTTTACACTTTTCACGACACACAAATTTTATATTAATTAAAAATTTTAGAGGTGTACAATTATTTCAGATCTTACTGAAATATCAAGATGAGAAAGAAGCATTCTAATAATACTGCAAGACAAAAGAATGGGTGCGGATATACGCACCCCAAAATATTATTAATTGACCAGAATTAATAAGAACATAAAAAACACACACATTTATTTTACTAAATCAACCCCACAAGTACCCCATTTTACTCCCATATAATATAATAAATAATAAAGTAATAAAATAAAATAAAAAGAATAATAACAAAATAAAAGTAAAAAAAAAAAAGCAAAAGAAAAAGAACTAGGCTCCAAGCTCCCATCACCGTCGAGACCATCACCAACCAGTTTCCCGTCCACGACATCTTCCTTAGCCCCGTTGCCGCGAACGCCTCCCCGCCGCAGCCTCTCCAAGAACACGAGCAGCTCTCCGTCGGCCAGTCCTACTATCTCCTCCCACTCCTCATGTAAGATCACGACCAAGCAGATGTGGGCCTCGACACGCCGTACCGGATGTCCGTCGACATCCAACAGGGAACGCTTTTTTTCAAGAGGCAATCAGCCTCGGCGGCAGCGGCATCCGCAGCAGCGAATTTCCCGAGCAAGTACAACGGCGGCAGCACGCGACATCAGCAAGGGGTGTGGAAGGTGAGGCTGGCTATCAACTCCGATTAGCCATCGGAGATTTTCTCGCAGGACGCTCGCACGGAGGCGCTAGTGTAGGACGGTGGCTATTTGTTAATTTTTTTTTTTGTTTTAATTATATATTGTAGTAATGTTATTTGTGTCTTTTTATTTTTAATTATTTTTATTTAAAATATTTGGAATCAACTAATAATATTTTTGGTGTGTATATCCGTGCCAAAAAAGAATAAGAATATTTACACATGACATATATATAAAATCACATACATTTAGCGAAAAACAAGCATAAATTCTACGGCCTCTCAAATATTATACACAAAGAAAATAGTAAGTTCATGTTGGACATGACGATCAGAATTGATTGATGAAGCCTCCCGCAAAATCAAACAAACAAAGAAACGGAAAAGACAAAAAGGAAAATGTAACCGTCAAAACCTGTAATGCTCGACAATTGCTATTCACGGCGTCATGTCATCCAACAACTCCGTTTGATTTCAACTACCACCGTAGACTTTACACCCGCCCCGTTTTCAACTTCTATCCACGCGCCGGTCCAACTCCGCGGAGACCGCTAGATTAAAATCCTCGGAGGTCCACGAGCCGGACCGCCGTACCGATGCGAACCGCTTCATCCCTCCCAAACCGGGTGGCTCAGCCGTCGGCTGATCACTAACTGAGATCTCTCGCACTTTCACGGTCACGCTCTTGCTCTTCCGTAGCGAACCAACAACCGCCTGCTTCTCCATCAGGACCTCCACCACTTTCCTACTTCCCGACCGGGACGGTTTCCTGTGACACTTCTTCGAACGGAACATACCCATTACCTTTGAATAAAACCCGGTCTTCTGCTTCTCGACACCGTGTGCTTTCTCGCTCCTTCTAAGCGAGTTCGACCTCCGACGGCTTCTTTTGGATCTGACTCTCCCCATACAAGAGACCTTAGGGGAACCCGGTTCGACCGGAGTCGTCGATTTCCCAACAGACTCGGTCCGCTTCGGAAACATCTTTATGTTGGCTGGTCTACACATCCTCCGTTTGGTACCCACAAAAGTGGCTTTTTGGGACTTGGGCAAACCGATTATAGAAGCCTTCGATTTCAAGTTCCCGGAAAACCGCTGGGAATTGGAGTTAGAACCAGGGTTCAAATTCATCGAGTTGCCTCTTGTGGAATCTTTACGCTCGTAAAACGCGTTGCGATCGAACCAATCGTATTCTGCGTCCTTGGATAGCCAGAAAGACTCCGGTGGCACTTCGTCGGGGATGACGTCATTTTTTTTGGGGTCATCGTCAGCCATTGTTTCGCAGGCGATGTTGCGGTCGTTAGCTCCGCCGTCGTGGCCTGTACCAAGCGTACTTTGAAGATCGTCTTGAGGCATTTTAAGATATACAAAAACGAGGAGAAGCGATGTACTTTTTTCTAACAGAAATTCAGAGAGAAAAATAGAGGGGGCTTTGGAGAGAGAGAGAGAGAGAGGACAAGATGAAGGTGGGAAAAGGAAGAATTTTATAAGAGAAAAAAGTCCGCTGCACAAATGAGAAAAGAGATTTGTTTATTCATATACATTTGAATGTAAAGGCACCGTAACTCTCCTCCTGTATTTATATCCATCCGTTTATTAATATTTATAATTAATTTTTAATTTAGTAGTGGTTAATAAAATAGTGTCGCCTACACTTTATTCCAAACACTGAATCTTAAATAATTTTGGATATAATACTTAAAAAATACTATAAATGTTGGTGTTATAATTAAATATGATTTAATAACATCTCTTAAAAAAAAATCTCAGGTTTCGGACTAATTTATAAGGAATTTTATTTTTTCTTAAGTTCAAGTCTTAAATTTGTTTGATTAGAACCCACCTAAAAAAATAAAAGTATTGGAGACAAAACAAAAGGACAATATTAATTATTTTTCATCAAAAGTTAATTTTAGGGGTGGTGGCATGGTTGAATGCACCGTAGTCATTTCCATAATTATAAGACTCAAACTTTTGAGTTGATTTTTTTTTAACTCTAAAATATTAAAAAATAATATTTTAGGGTCTACATAATTTGAGTTTGAGACTTATGATTGAAGATAATCTTGCTAGCGCAATATCTAAGCCTCACTAAAACGTCAGTTCCCGTATCCCAAAATGGAGAACCGTAATCGAAATAATTATCTTACAGTTCGGCATCCAAACATAGAATCAACGGTTTCGATCACGATTTTTTCACCTTTTCGGTTCCAATTTTAACCAAAATATTTATATTTTCTCCATTTTTATTTTAGTTTTATTTTTTTTACATTAATCAAATCATAGATAATATTTTTTTTATATATATAACTATATGTATTATATTATTTATACATATAATACAATAATATATATATATATATATATATATATATATATATATATATATATATATATATATATATATATATATATATATATATATATATTGAATCAAACTTTTTACACCTACTTTTTATTTAAAAATAAAAAGCTCGTCTGCAAGATAATGAAGCAACTGTAGGTGGTAAGTTGGACTCGAGTCGAATCACAAGGAAAACTAATCGGAAGTTATTCCGATGTTTGGTTCTACGAACATAAAAACGATAGAAAAGACTAAACTAAACACGCAATCCAATTTGATTTGAGATTTCTAACATCTAATGCGATGAATTAAATAAAATAAAAAGCCTTGAAACAATTAAGAAAGCGAGGGTTCTAGTGCGCTAGAATCATCTCCACGATCACTCGGGATTCCATCGAGCACCTTATCTACGAGCCAGGGTTGTTAATCCCGATTCATCGATCGAGCGTCGAATCATCCCGAGAGATGGTTCTAAATGACTCTAGGCACTAGAACGATAAATCCTAGCCTATAAGTATTAACATATTCAAAAGCAGAATTTCTATAATTGAAAGCATGAAGTTTACCAAGCATATAAACAACTAAGCTTGCGAGAAATCAGAAATAAACTACTAAAGCAAATGAGTACAAACTAAAAACAAGAAGAACAAAGGAAATTAAATTAACAAAATCAAAGTACAACATCAACATCCAACGATAACGAAAGCCAAATACACAAAGCAAATAACAAAGTTTAGAAACACTTATGACGTAAAGAAAACAGCAGCAATCGAATGAGTCTACAACAACGAAGAACGAAATCGAACAACGAACGGAATAGAACGATAGAACGACAGACTATGAAACTCGAATTATGCGTGTGATTGAAAGGTGGCAAGAACCGAGGGGTCTCTGCAATTTTCGAACCTTCCACCAAGTTCCAGCACCCAAAATGAAGTGAAAATGACGGGTTTATATAGTTTCTCTCGAAATAACTTCTCAAACTGCCGGAGCGTCGACCGACGCGGGCGGAGCATCGGCGTCGATGCGTACCAGGCGCTCGCATTGACCAGGCAGTGCGTCGACCGATGCATGCATGGGTTGACGCAACAGAGGGCGTTCTCGGCGTCGATGCGTGCGCTGCATTGCGGCGCCTGCAGGGCTTCGACACGTCGCTCGTCCCGTCTTCTTCGTTTTGAGCTGAAACACGAAAATAAAATAAAATTAGATTATTACTTATAAAATAAAGTATAAAAACATTAAACACGATACGAAACGAAAAACATCAAAAGGAAGAAAAATGAGAAAAAGATAAACCTAAAACACGTAAAAACAAACAAAACACAATGCAAAAATACACGAAAATCACATACAAAAATGTACAAATCAACTCCCCCACACTTAGCTTTTTGCTTGTCCTCAAGCAAAATCAAATCTAGATGTAGACAATGAAAAGCTAACTACCCGATGACCTAATCGCTAATGCATTCAAATGATTCATGAAGTTAATGTATTAAATCGACTGAAAACTCAACTAGAAGGACGACACGATAACGTTGAGATAAGAGATTTAGACTAGCTTCCGAACACCTAAAAGTAATGAGTTGACCTCCATGTACGTCACCCATCCATGCCTCAGCTAAAGTCTATCCCTGCTCAAACCGCCAAGTCGTCACCCGACTAGCCTAGTCATCTATACACCTCTTTAACAATACAATCTAAGAAATAAAAATGAAAATACGAACTTAACTTGTACAAGGATTTCTCTTCTTGTACTTATTTTTTTTATTCTTTTTCTTTTCTTTTTTTTATGTGTACCCATAGAGATGAGGTACTAAACGAGCATAGTTTACGTAAATAAAACGAGAGATCATTGACTCCGATCTTACGTTGCTAAGTGCAACTGATAACATTCTTCAATCTCGCACATGGAGTTTTAACGTCTCCAAAAATAAAAAGAAAAATTACATAAAGTCCTATAGAGGGTATCGGAAAACGGGACTGGTAGAGAGTATTCGACTCTTAAGAACGAAACAAGAATAGAACAAGAGACAAATATTTAATAGATTCTTTACACTTCATTCCCCACAATTATACTATTGTTCGAACGGAAGTCTAAATATCCTAACCAAAGCATCTAACCACGTCACTTCTTCAAGGTTCCAGTCCATATAAATACACTCAACTTAAATTAGCCACAAGCAAGCATACGAACAATTACTAACCAAGGACAACCCCCTCACACTTAAACCATACAATGTCCACATTGTATAATAAGAAAGATTAAATAAAGTATGGTGAAAGGTAAGAGAAAGAGAGAGACGTCCCTGAATTCGCGCTTGTGGTGATGAGTCGAGCGTCCAAAAATGTCTAACGGGCTTCAAAATCAAAGGGGACCTGAAACAAAAAGAAATAAAAACACACAAAAACAAACAAAGTTAAAAAGGCTTGGGTTGCCTCCCAAGAAGCGCTGTTTAACGTCAATAGCTCGACGATATTTATGTTCGATGTCATCCCGGGTCTAAAAATAAATGACGATCGTGCCACACCATGGTATTCTCCAAGAGAAAGAATTGGCGGTGATAATCACCAAGGCGGGTGTTTTGCATGTAATTGTGGTATTTTTCTCGTGTTGTTAATTAGGATTTTATATTGTTTTTATTAGTTTTTGGGTCGATTAGTTAGTTTTCTAGGTTATTTCTCTTGTTTTATTGTTTTTCGTGTTTCTTGTTGATTTTATATTTAATTTGGTTAAATGGTTTCAATTGATTTGAGGTTTGGTGAAATTCTTTGGTTTTTATGTTGAAAATTCCTATTTTTTTTAGGTGGAGGCATTGAAGACAAAAGTTGAAGCTAAGCAGTGCCAAGAATTGCCAAAAGTTGTGATAAAACAAGCTTCAAAAGTGGCAAACATTCTGGAATGCTCGCCAAGCCTTGCCAAGGCAAGCCAAAACTCAAGCCAAAGCCCCCAGCAGCCTTTGGCGCACGCCAGACGCTGCCAAATCCTGCGCCAGCGCCCCCAGCAGCCCTTGGCGCAAGCCAGGCGACGCCAAATCCTGTGCCAAATCCCCCTCCCAGCTGCCTGGCGTTTGCCAAACTGCAAGCCAAATCCTGTGCCAAATCCCCCTCCCAGCTGCCTGGCGTTTGCCAAACTGCAAGCCAAATCCTGCGCCAAATCCCCCTCCCAGCTGCCTGGCGTTTGCCAAACTGCATGCCAAATCCTGCGCCAATTCCCCCTCCCAGCTGCTTGGCATTTGCCAAACTGCAAGCCAAATCCTGCGCCAAAGGGTCATTTCTGGTCAAACCCTGGTCAAACCTAGGAAAATCAAGCCTTTTAAGGCCAATTTGGCCCATTTAACCCAATTTAATCTAGTATAAATAGAATCTAACTCTCATTTTGTAAAATATCTCCCAATCCTCCCAACCCAAGCTTGGGTTTGGGATTAAAATTACTCTCAATCTCTTGAATGATTTTCTCTTCCTTAGGTTTTAGATTTAATTTCAAGCTTTAATGTAATTTCTTTTCCTAGATTTAGATCTAATTTCAAGCACCTCCTTGGGTTTGTAAGCCTAAGAAGAATCCAAGTACTCCTTTGGATTGTTACTTTTGGTGTAATTACATTCAAGCTTTATTTCATTTTTTTATTTAAGTAAGTTTCCTTTCAATTTCATGTTTGATGCTTTATTTCCATGCTTTGTTCTTCATTTCCATGCTTGTTCTTCATTTTATGCTTTTTGTCTTAGCACCTTGAATTCATGTTAGATTTTAAGAATTAGCTATGGAATCTTGATGAGTGACACGTATAAATCATAGATCGGGTCTTGGATCGTCTTGATTTTGAGTTTTTCACATGCTTTATTTGTAATTTAATTTTTATGCTTTGTTTCATGCTTAATCCTAGATCTATGCTTTGTTGCTTGTTACTTTTCATAAAGTTTTAAACTTTCCCCTTTATTTTTATTGCTTTATCCATTCATGCTTTCAATTCTTGCTTATTTGCATTATTTGAGTTCTTATGCATTGTTGTACCTTGTGCCTTCATGCTTGTACTTGGTGAAACATTGCTTGTTCTTGATAAATTTTTGATTTTTCTTGCATTTTCATTGAAGGCATACGACCAAGGCATTATACCAACTTGCACTTTCATTTTCTAGGACAGTTTAGATAGTTTATTTGATTTATTTTCATTTTCTTTTATTTCTCCAAGCTTGAAACACATTGAAACCTTCAATTGAATCGATCTCCGATAATACCAATCCATGAACCCGATGATATATTCATCACCACGAAAACTCTACTAACAGTGGGCAACAAAAGCACATCCCAAGATGCGAGGGGTGAACAGTCCAACTAGTTTCGGAGGTCGGAACCGCGAGTAATCGATCAACTCGAATATATCAAAGGACAATTGTAACATGGGGTGATGCTCGATCAAAGGAAGAATTAGAAAATCTGTTGAGCAAATGAAACATCTATCAACAAAACCATGCTCTTTCGTTCCCTTGATCACCGCCTCAACGCCCTCAAAGTCATGTAAAGTCAGAATCGAGCTTAAAAGAGGGTAAATAGGCTACTTCTCAACTATCTCTTCAAATGCCTCCATCTCATGTTCGTACAAAGCGTCAGGTGGCACAGAATGAGGTTCAATAAATTCACCCGAAGATTACTCTCCCACATAGTCTTGTACAACATCATCAAAAAGCACGAAAGAGATAATACCGACTTCCAATTTTTTTGCCTCACCTACCAATTGCACCTCCTTGCACAACTCATTTTAATATATCATCGGAGCTTGAGATGCCCTCAACCAAGATGGAATCTTCCACATCAATGATGGGCATGTCCTCATGACAAGGTTGGTCAATCCCGAACACCTTGTTGTCAAATTGCTCTAATTGAATATCGAGGCGTTCTATGCGTTCATCTATACGTCGAGTCATTTCTACATTCTCGGCTAAAAGTTATTGAGAAATTGTGGCGTTATGATCGTAGCTCGAAATATATTCATTAGAGTTGGGTGGATTGAAAACGTCGTAGCTCGAAGAATAGGAATCTTGAAATGGTGGAGCATACGAGTCAGCGCTCGGGTAAGAATAAGGTGGGGCGAATTGAGCATAATAATCGTCAAAACCCGAATCATAATAGCCACGAGATGGTGCATAAGTATCCATGCTCGTATTATAGCAATATGAATGACAAGGACCGGAATAATCAAAAGCATGGGCCCATTCTCGACTGCTCAGAGCATACGGGTCATAATACTATGGAGGAACTTCACAATCGAAAGTGGAGGGTAAGGGTCATCATATGGCGAACTAGCTCGATAGTTTTCCTTCTTCAGTCAAATTAACCTCAAATATTCAAAGATGCGGCTACAAAGCACAGCACTCAACAAACGATATTAAACGTACCGGAAAGAACAAAAATAAACAAAGATAAAAACCACAAACGAACACTAACACAAACAAAATAAATAAGAACACGAACAAAAGTCACTAAGAGCAAACACCAAAAATCTTCGACCTTTAACCTTCCCCGGCAAAGGCGCCAAATTTTGAATTGAACTTTTTACACCAATTTTTTATTTAAATATAAAAAGATCATCCGCAAGAGAACGGAGCAGCTGTAGGTGGTAAACTGGACTCGATTCGAATCACAAGGAAGACTAATCGGAAGTTATTCCGATGTTTGGTTCTACGAACATAAAAACGAAAGAAAAGACTAAACTAAACACGCGATACAATTTGATTTGAGATCTCTAACATCTAATGCGATGAATTAAATAAAATCAAAAGCCTTGAAACAATTAAGAAAGCGAGGGTTCTAGTGCGCTAGAATCATCTCCACGATCACTCGGGAATTCCATCGAGCACCTTACCTACGAGCCAGGGTTGTCAATCCCGACTCATCGATCGAGCGTCGAATAATCTCGAGAGATGGTTCTAAATGACTCTAGGCACTAGAACGATAATTTCTAGCCTATAAGCATTAACATATTCAAAAGAAGAATTTCAACAATTGGAAGCATGAAAATTACCAAGCATATAAACAACTAAGATTGCGAGAAATAAAAAATAAACTACTAAAGCAAATGAGTACAAACTAAAAACAAGAAGAACAAAGGAAACTAAATTAACAAAACCAAAGTACAACATCAATATCCAACGATAACCAAAGCCAAATACACAAAGCAAATAACAAAGTTTAGAAACACTTATGACGTAAAGAAAATAGCAGCAATCGAATGAGTCTACAACAACGAAGAACGAAATCGAACAACAAACGAAATAGAACGACAGAACGACGATCTATTAAACTCGAATTATGCGTGTGATCGAAAGGGGGACCGAGGGGTCTCTTCAATTTACGAACCTTCCCCCAAGATCCAGCACCCCAAATGAAGTGAAAATGATGGGTTTATATAGTTTCTCTCAATATAACTTCTCAAACCGCTGGAGCATCGACCGACGCGAGCGGAGCATCTGCGTCGACGCGTGCCAGGCGCTCGCATCGACCTACGCACACATGGGTCGAAGCAACAAAGAGTCTGCCTTGACCCAGCGTCGATCGACGCGGGCATTCTCGGCGTCGACGCAGGCGCTGCATTGCGGCGCCTGCAGGGCTTTGGTACGTCGCTCGTCCTATCTTCTTCGTTTTGAGTTGAAACACGAAAATAAAACAAAATTATATTATTACTTATAAAATAAAGTAGAAAAACATTAAACATGATACGAAATGAAAAACATCAAAAGGAAGAAAAACTAGAAAAATATAAACCTAAAACACGTAAAAACAAAAAAAAACACAATGCAAAAACACACGAAAATCACATACATAAATGTAAAAATCATATTTATAGGGGTGGGTTCAAATGAGAACCATGTCATTATATGCGAACCTGCGAACTAGTGCTTTTATTATATACCAGCAGTTATTTTGTGAAGTTACCACGAGGTGTGTTTTATTGTTTTAGAACCACTAGCAATAGTAATTAATTAATAACTAGTTTATTTTATTTTTTAATTTATTTTAATTTAAAATTTTGAAGAGAAAAAATTCCCCTCGGGAAAACTCGAGGGGAAAGCTTTCTTTTCAGGATTTTACGAGGAGAATTTGTTCCCCTCGGTTTTATAAGAAAAGAAAAAATATTTTAAAAAATATAACTGCGTAAAAATAAACCATATCATATCATTGTAGATGTGACCAAAAAGATTGGTACTTCAAGAATAGAAAGTAGTGACCTTTAATATGCAGTCAGCGACCTGATTAACCTCCAGAAAGCTCTTGGCGAGCTGATTAATCCTTCCTGCAAAACAAAACCCAAGCCAGGCGGTGGATAGCCCCGGCGTAGGCCCTCCGATGCTTAAGTTAGATAGTGTTCGAGAGAGATGCGAGAGCTAAAACGTAGGATGTAAAATCAACTTAAAGAGAAAACAATGAGGCCTGAGTCCTCTTTATATAAATAAGAGAAGTGTTCCCAATCTAGGGTTCCCATCTCCTATTAGAACTATAATTTCATAAATAGTGACCGACTTAAAATTATGACTCCTCCTGTATGCTAAGTTTCCTTAGATGTGAGAACTCTCGCTGAATTGCTGTAATAACCATGTCCTTGTTTTAATCCCCTGGGACCCCATAAAATAGCCCGTATTAGCCCAAAAAGGCCCAAAACCATGTTAAATCGTGGAACCTGGTTCTCAACACCGAGCTACCACTCAGTACCGAGCTGTTCTAATATTGTTTATCTCATAAGAGCTCGCCACCTCACATAAAAGCTCGCCACTCACTAGTGCAGAAACTGCATATCGAGAAGGGTAATTCTGGCTATCCAGAACGCCTTTTTATGTTTTCTGTAGTGACATAGTTCTAGAAAGTCTGTACTTTCCAGAACACCTTTTTTTACCCTTCTGGATTGACAGACTTTTAGAAGGGGAAAAAAAGGCGTTCTAGAAAATAAATTTATATTCTAGAATGGTACCATCCCATGTTGATCCGCCACTTTTCAGAACTGTTATTAGAAAAGACGTTATGGAAAGTTTAACCTTCCAGATCGTTTTTCAGACAACCGTTTTGGAAAGTATAACTTTCCAGATCGTCATTTTATAAATATTGTTCTGGAAAGTTTAACTTTCCAGATCGGTTTTTCAGACAACTGTTCTGGAAAGTATAACTTTTCAGATCGTATTTTCGGAACACCGATCTGGAATGTTATAATTTCTTGAACGGTATTTATAAAATAACGATCTGGAAAGTTATACTTTCCAGAACGGTTTTTTTAAAAACCGATTTTGAAAGTCATACTTTTCCAGAACGGTATTTATAAAATAAAGATCTGGAAAGTTATACTTTACAGAACGGTTTTTTGGAAAACCGATTTGGGAAGTTAAACTTCCCAGAACGGTATTTTCGAATATACGTTCTGGAAAGTTTTGCCTTTTAGAACATCATTATTAGTATACGTTCTAGTATAAACACACTTTTATAACGTCTTTTTCCCAAATGTAAAATATCAAATAAACAATACTATTAAAAATACCAAATTCTCATTGAAATTATACTTTACCAAATACAACATCTCAATTCCTTCAAAGCACCCCAATACAACATTAAAAGTCACAATATTCATCAAGTGTTCAAACAACAGCCACTCACAAGTCACATACAAAAAAAGTTTCATCATAGATATTTGTTCTTTAAACCAAAATAAAATGTAGTGCTCACCCTCAAGTAATGACATCTAGAAAACACTCGACCCAACGTCTACGAACTACATCATTGTCATCGTCCGAATAAGGTCCCTCCATATTGAATACTTGCACGCAATACACATAACTCAGGCAATACGCACAACTCACGCAATACGCATAACTCATCAAAAGATATCAATTGACAAGTTTTGAATTAATGCAAGTTGACTAGGATACGATTTTCCATCTACAACAAAATGATAATAATTTTGATTTATTATAATTACCTTTTCGAATGAGTCAACAATATCTAATTTGATGATCTCAAGCATATGTCGCATAACAAAGAGCCCGCATTCACCAGCCTCACCTTGTTTGCAACACTGGGAATAAGTAAATAAATCAATTAATATTCAACATATAAATCAACATAATCTGATGCTGACACAAACGCTTTCGGCTGTATTCCAAATATTTTTTTGAATCTTAAAGTTTTCTATACATCAACATAAATTACCTTTGGATAAACCCACTGAAACTTCTTGAATTGTGGTGAGTGCGTCCCATTCATTAATTGGTACACATGGACAATAGAACCTCTCATTATTGTTAGGAGCATGAGTCTTAGCAAACTCTATAAACTCATTCACCCCGCTCTCATATTCCTCTGTTGATCGTATACCATTTATCCAACTACGGTCCATACTTCTATATAGTGAGTTAAAACCTTCAATACTCGTTTCTACCATAGCATAAAAATATTTAAAGTTTTATCCCCAAAAATTTAAATATTTCATAGTAGCCCCTAATAAATTACCAATTTTATCCCCGCAATTTTAAATAACATATAAATGTAAATTAGTATGCATATGATTAATTAAAATTACCAAATGAATTATATTACATATAAATATAAACGAATATATAAGTACTTTAAATAACATATAAATTTACATGATGTATAGATATATCAATTAAACTAATAATTATGTTACATTAAAAATCGATTAAACATCAACATATATATAATCCAAGTTCACAAATCAAGGTATTGTTAAAATCTCCTGTCCTCCTTTGGATAAATGATTTTGAACGAAATTCCAGGTAGAAGAAGTTCATCATAGCAGATTGAGATTTCATATCCACAATCATATTCTACTATTATTCCACTCTACTAGATGAATGGCACAAATGCGTGCAATAAGTATGAAAACAATAGGGATAGATTGATCTGGGAAAAAAAAATCCGCAATAACTAATCCACTAAGCGTGTTTGAAGATATCTTGAACTAGTATTTTGAACTATTTAGTCGATTACGAGGAAACAACAAGTGCACTAAAAATGCATTACTGCAAAAACCATCCAGGGACACCCTGGAGAATACTAAAAGAAGGCGTACAGGACAAACATATCGAATAAGATTTAGTTTCGTGACAAACCGTACTTCCGAGGGATGAATAAAACTTTAAAACCACAAAATAAACTTTCTTCGTCCGTTTTTGTTTAAAGCCAGTAGCGTCTGTGTCAAGGGAAAAAACATTAGTATGCATATGATTAATAATAATAATAATAATAATAATAATAATAATAATAATAATAAGCGGGAAGTTTTAAATAACATATAAATCTAAATTAGTATGCATATGATTAATTAAAATTACCAAATACATATATATAAACCAATATATAAGTACATTAAATGACATAGAAATTTACATGATGTATAGATATATCAATTAAAAATAATAACTGAAGCTCTTCTTTTCCATCCTTTTTTTTTTTTTTTTAAAAAAAATTCAATTATTTACTAATTATGAGATTAAGCGCCATTGGAAAGCGTCCTTTACCAATTCTGGGGGATTTTCTGTTCCCTGTAGACCTAATGGCTTGGACGCCATATTTTGCAGTGTGGCTATCCTGATCGATGGCTTTTTAATGTCATTAGATCCCGGAAACAACACATATATTAATTATAAATAGTTTTTAGAATTTTGATTTATTAACCGTGAAGTTATGCGCTGCCCAGCGAACTCCTCAGCCTAAGTTTAATCAAAAACCCTTCGCTCATGAAGTCCTCAAGGCTAGCGCCTTTGACAAAACCATTCGAACTTCCAATGATCATGATAAAATATGTAGTCGTAGTAACACACTGCATGATCTTCAAGTCAATTTTAATTGGGCAACTTACACCCATTTTTTCCTTTAATTAGATTATTTTTTATGTGACTTTCGTATTTTACGTTTTATATTTGGCACCTACAATTGGAGAAACTTAAAAAAAAAAAAATTCGTATTTTTCCCCCGAGTTTACGAAAACTCCCTTAATGTTCAATGCAAGGAAACGATATTCTTAACTTTGCTTCCTTAAACCATTGGTGTTGGATGTATTATTTAATTTACTAATTCATCTAGCGAAAATGTTTCAAATCGTGGGTTGAAGCATAAACAAGTATTGTGAAGTTCAGACTGTTTGAATCCTAAGTCCTTGATTGCTGTGACGTGAACATTAATATTCAAGAAATACAAATAACATACTTCAACGAAATTGAACTGCCAGTTAATCCATTGAGATTGTTCATCCAACGAACAGGATTACTGCATTGAACAGGCACTACAAAAAAAACAGGAAATTTCGGAGGGATTTTCCGAGGGAACTGAATTCTCTCGGAAATTTACGAGGGAAAATCGAGGGAAATAAAAATCCCTCGATTTTTTCCGAGGAAAAGGATTTCCCTCGGAAAACAGGGCGCCAAATGTTCCCGCCATAATTACCGAACGACAAATCGAGGGATGACCGACGGATGGTTTTCCGAGGGAAGAAGTCCCTCGGAAAACCGAGGGATATTTGTGTCCCTCGGTTTTATTTATTAATTTTTTTTAAAAATTAATTAAATTTCCGAGGGAATACAATTTCCCTCGTAATCATTCCGAGGGATCACGGATTCCCTCGGAATTATTCCGAGGGAAATTGTATTCCCTCGAAAATTTAATTAATTTTTTAAAAAAATTAAAAATAATTAATATCGTAAAAAATAGAAAAAAATAATAAAAAATAAGATTTATTTTCGGGACGCTTAGGCGCACCCCTCCCCGTCCCGGTCATAATTTTTTGGGTTTTGTTTCTATTTTTTTCTATTTTGTTATTTAACAAATAGACATAGTAATTTTATATGCTTCTTCTCACCGTCCGTACATGTTTGGACTCTTCTCTCTCCTCAAAACTGCTTCTCCACCAATCATCTCAACGTAAGTTTGTATGCTTTCATTTTCGGTACAATATTATTGCAACTATAGTCTAACAGCTATAGGGTTAAATTATTATTATTAGTCATGTTAAAATCACAAATCGCCAAAAAATTAAAAAACAGAATAGTATAATTTTGTATATAAATAAATAAATTTTATTTTAGCCTCTTAAATTATTAAAAATCGATTTTGCTTATAATGGAATTCTAAAAAAAAATCCGAAAAAATAGGAAAAAATAGTAAAAAATAGAAACAAAACTCGAGAAATTACGACCGGGGCGGGGAGGGGTGCGCCTCGGCGACCCAGAAATAAATCCCATTTTTTATAATTCTTTTCGATTTATTTCGATTTTTTTTTTTTTTTTTTGACATTTACGAGGGAATTTTTAAAAATCCCTCGGAATTCCGAGGGATTATGGATTCCCTTGAAAATGTAAAAAAAAAAAAAATCGAAATAAATCGAAAAACATATAAAAATCATAAAAACGAAACCGATCCTATCATCTTAGGCACGTGGGGGTGGTTTTGACCCCAAATTCGATCGTAAAATACCAACGAGCACGTGCTTGCCCTCATGTGTCGTGGGGTTCGACCAACAACGAAATACGATTCATCTATGAACTCATTCGTTTGGAAACGTGAAGCGACGTAGCGTCGTGATTTTACGATATTGGAGGAGGTGTGCGTCTCGGCGTCGTGGAACCACGGGGGTCGGGCGTCGATCGTTTAGTGCGCGTTTATATTTTTTTTCGATTTTATATGAATACAACCGAAAAATCCGAAAAAAAAGAAAAAATACTAAAAAATAGTAAGAAGACCCGAGAAATTACGACCGGGGCGGGGAGGGGTGCGCCTCGGCGACCCGGAAATAAACCCTATTATTTTCTAATTTTTTTATTTATTTCGATTTATTTCGAATTTTTTTATTTTTTGACATTTACGAGGGAATTCATAATCCCTCGGAATTCCGAGGGATATTTGAAAAAATCCCTCAGAATTCCGAGGGATTATGAATTCCCTCAGAAATGTCAAAAAATAATTTTTTTTTGAAATAAATAGAAAAATCATAAAAACGAAAGCGATCCTATCATCTTAGGCATGTGGGGTGGTTTTGACCCCAAATTCGATCGTAAAATACCAACGCGCGTGCTTGCCCTCACGTGTCGTGGGGTTCGACCAACAACGAGATACGATTGATCGATGAACTCCTTCGGTTGGAAAAGTGAAGCGACGTAGCGTCGTGATTTTACGATATTGGAGGAGGTGTGCGTCTCGGCGTCGTGGAACCACGGGGGTCAGGCGTCGATCGTTTAGTGCACGTTTTCTATTTTTTCTCGATTAAAAAAAAAATTGAAAGAAAGCCCCAAAAAATAGAAGAATTAGTAAATAATAAAAACGAATCCCATCATTTCACGCCCGTGGTGGGAAGGGGTGCGCCTCGGCATCGTGGAACCACGGGCGTCGGGCGTCGACCGTCCGCACGCGTTTATATTTTTTTTTCGATTTTATATGAATAAAACCGAAAAATCCGAAAAAAAAGAAAAAAATACTAAAAAATAGTAACAAGACCCGAGAAATACCAATAATCTGGACTCTTAACGCATAATATTTTTATGATACTACGAAACAAATCTTGATAATCAGGGCGTGCTGCAATCAAGACTATTTGTTTTCAAGAGTATTGATACGGACCAAAATGTCCATATATGATATTATTTGATGTATGAGGTTATTTGTGGTAAGTGACTTCATTTTTGGGAGAGGGTGTTCCTCCTGGGAGATGAGTGAGCTGTATTGTGTCTTTATGAAGTGAACGAGCTGGTATGTGTAGAGTAGCGACCTGTAGTATGGGGATGAGTTCTCATATAGGGTCGTGATCTCTTATGATTTGAGTTGTGTACTTGAGCTCGATTGTGGGCTTTATGAATGATTAAGCCTGTGGTCTTAAAGTGAGTAGTTTATGTAGTTTTCGGTGGGCTGTATAAAGGGCCCAGGCCTGTTGTGTTAAAGAGATTTGTTATGTTTGGGAACTTAACATGCGGGGAGAGCCCCGATTGTGAGTCAGTTGTAGAGTTGTGATATGAATGAAATTACGGTTATAGAAGGTAAGCCTAGATTGAGGGGCACTTCCCCTATCTCTATAAAAGGAGGCGCTGTTTTGCAGGACCAGCTAGGTCTCCAGGAGATTCGCGCAAGGCTTGGCAGATCGCTGTGACGAGTTTGGAAGCAACTTCAGGTCGTTGATCTCTCTTTGAGGTTAGTACCCCTTATATTTGGTAGCCCAACTTTTTGGACATATCAAATTGGCGCCGTTTGTGGGAAAGAGGGACATGGAGTCCTTGAGCGAAAGGCATGAGAAATTTCACAAACAAAACATGAAGGATAACAATATAATTCCTGGAACCTTGCCCTATGGTTCTGTAGCGAACAACAAAAAGAAGAAGAACAGATTGACGGATATCAACGAGCAAGATATGACAAAGGATGGACAAACGCCTTCTCAAGCGGATCCGGTGATTCAGGGCACTGGTAACACACCGCCGCCCTCTCCCAAGAAGCGTGATGGGAAGGGACCAGTGGAAGGCTTGGAGACAAGAACACCGGAGATGGAAATGCAGAAATCAATTCACATAGGGGCGAAAGAAGGGGAAGATTTGCCGAATGATAAGCCCTGCCAGAGTAAGAAGGGTTTTTTAGAAGGGCTTATGGATTTTGTACCCTTAGAGAAGCAGGAGGAGTTATATAAATACCTAGCGGGCGAGCTAGGTACTGAAAAAGGTGGAAAATCAGACAGCGAGCAAGAAGAGGAGCCGACGATCAGAAGAGTAAAGCAAAACGAGAAGTCTTTGTCTAAAAGACTGTCTCAAAAGAGAGGACAGAGTAAGCGTAAGAATGAGGACACTTCTAGTTCTACCTCATCCATAGATTCCCTCGGGACCCGTGATACTCGGAAAATTACATTAATGGAGCTGGGACATAGTAGCGTAGAAAAGGGTAAAGAGGTTATGGAGTTGGAAGTGAGAAATGATTGGCGTACACCTATTTGGGATGTTTTAGTTAAAGCAAAAGAAGGTGTAGAGAGATTGACAACGAAGGAGGCCAGAGTAGCAGCTCGCTTTTGTGTGATACACAAAGAATTATATAAAAGATCACGCTTTGGACCTTTTTTAAAATGTCTAGCTATAGAGCGTGGAGCAGAAGTGTTGAAAGAGATACATGAGGGGTATTGTGGGGATCATGCGAAGGGAAGGCCATTGGTGGGCATAACGTTGCGGGCTGGTTTCTTTTGGCCCGGGATGAAAATTATTGCTAGCGAGCTGGTTCGAATGTGTAAAAAGTATCAAATGCATGCTCCGGTTATTCACATACCGACTGAGGAGATGATGGTTATGAGCTCGCCGTGCCCATTTGCACAGTGGGGGATTTATATTGTGGGTCCTTTCCCAAAGACCCCAAGCAACAAAGAGCACTTAGTGGTAGCGATTGATTACTTTACGAAGTGGGTGGAGGCCGAGGCAGTTACAGGGATAAGCGAGTAGCACATAATGGACTTTATTTTTGATAACATATTTTGCAGGTTTGGAGTACCACGGGTGTTAGTATCGGACAATGGGACTCAGTTTAATGGCAGAAAGATGCAGAGGTGGTGCAAAGAGATGGGGATGAAGCAACAATTTGCTTTTGTGGTGCATCCGTAGACCAATGGGCAAGTGGAAGTTACTAATCAAATAATTGTGCAGGGACTTAAGCTGTGATTGGAGAAAACAGGCGGGCTTTGGGAGGAAGAGCTCGCGTCTGTCCTATGGGCTTATAGAATGACTCCCTGAACTACCACGGGAGAGTCGCCATTTAGCTTGGTCTATGGAATGGACGCGGTCATTCCAGCAGAGATAGTTGGAGGTTCGCAACGTTTGACAGCTTTTAATGTGGAAGAGAATGAGGGATTGGCTCGAGGGGAGATTGAGACAATTGATGAGATACGAGAGAAAGCTGCAGCTCGGGTTGAACACTATAAACAGAGAGTACATGCTGCTTTTAATAAGCGGGTTAAACATCGCAGTTTTCAGGTCGGCGATCTGGTGTGGAAGAGAGCTGACGCATTGAAGATGACTAAGAAATTGGAACCGAACTGGGTTGGGCCATTTAAGGTGATAAAGGTGTTGAGAGGAGGAGCATATATACTTGAAGATACAGCTGGGAAGGTCTTGCCACGTAGCTGAAATGTGTGTCACTTGAAAAAATATTACGCGTAAAGAGTGGACTGCGGGAGAAGGTAACTATAGACCGGAGGGCACTTCTCCCACAGAAAGTCCGTGTGGAAGAGATGTGGTGAAAGTTTGTGTTTGTGGTACGTAATGTGTTTTTGTGGCGGGAGAAGGTAACTCTAGACCCGAGGGCACTTCTCCCGACCAACTGACCTTGTGGAAAGTTTGTGTTTATGGTACGTATTGTGTTCTTGTGGCGGGAGAAGGTAACTCTGGACCGGAGGGCACTTCTCCTGCAGAAAGTTTGTGTTAAAAAGATGTGGAAAGTTTGTGTTTGTGGCAAGTGTTGTGTTTTTGTGGCGGGAGAAGGTAACTCTGGACCGCAGGGCACTTCTCTTGACCAGGCGAGCTAGTGATGAAGAGTTGTGTTTTGAAGTTGTGCTTTTGTGGCGGGAGAAGGCAACTCTGGACCGGAGGGCACTTCTCCCGCATGATGTTTGGGAAGTTGAGTAATATAATGAATAAAGTTTTACGAGTTATTTTGTTCTTTATGGTTGCGTGGTTGTGATGTTTGGCTTACCTATTTTCTGAATGAATGTTCTTATGCGAGCTAATATGTTTTGGGTGTTGATTGATTGCATTATTTATGGGTTGTGATCTGACCACGATCCTACGATCCCATGATGGAAAGTGTGGTTGTTCATATTTTTTGTGTGACCCATTTCTTAGAAAGTTAGTTTATGGTTGGTTGCTTTTGAGAATTGTATTGCAGGATTGTGCGTTGAGAGTGGGAAAGCTGTGCAGTTAATGAACGTAAATTAAAGTACCAGTAGAAAGGATAAATTGTTTGTACAAAGATTGCGAGCAGAAAAAAGATAAAAGTTTTAAGCAGTTTTCTCGGCAGCAGAAGTCGCAGTAGGATGATTTGTAGTGATTGGTTCTGGCTCAGGGAGCAGGTCGTCAAAAGGCGTCTCTAGCTCAGCGTGTACTCCAGCAGATAAGGCAGCTCGATTTTGACAAGATAGCTACCACTTCGTGTCAATGTGCTGCGTCCAGTCGCCCTTAAAGCTGCTGAAGGGTGTTAATTTGTCGATGAGGGCTTTGACGTTGGGTGTGTAGGAGACGTTCAACGCATCGACCTCCTCCTTGATCATGTTAGCTGCCGTAAAGAGCCACTCTGAGGCGCCGTTAGCCATCAATCCAAAGTAAATGGAAGAATTCACGTAAGCCTCCACCAACTCTTGCCGATAAGCATCAAGGAACTTCCTGCCAACCGCACTAGTGAGGAAGGTTCGTCGACCTTCAGATTTTCCTTCTTCGCGGGCTATTTTCACTTTTGCTCGGAGTTCTTGATTCTGCAGTTTGAGCTCTTCAGCTTGTTTCTGTGCGCCTTTAAGCTCCTCAGCCTGCTTTTGGGCGTTTTTTAGCTCATTGTCTGTACGAGCTGCCTCATCCTTCAGGCTATTCACCAAGCCCTTCAGAATTTGTATTTCCTCCTCGCGAGCTTTCAGTAGTTTGAAGGTTCCATCTAGCTCCCCTTGCGTCAATGATAGCTGCCGAGTTTGTTGTTCGGTTTGTGTAGTCATCTCGTCACATGTTTTTTGGAGCTCGCTCTCCATTGTACGAGCCGCCAACTCTTCGGAGAGTTTGGAGAATAGGGGACTCAGCTGCATCAGGAGGCTTTTGTAAGTATTCATAAGTGTTAGACGTATAGAAAGAGAAGTTTCTTTAAAATCTACCTGTTTGATCGCGTGCTTGTTGAGAAGGGTTTGGATATCCGCAACTTTGTCGCATTTGGCCAGTACTTTACACAGATCGGGAGAGCCAGTAGAGGTCACCGCGAGGCCCTTACGAAGGCGACGACGCTTTTGTTCCAGCGGGCTAGGGCTCTTAGCTGCTGGACTCTCTGGTGCAGGTTTAAGAGGACTTTTCCTCTTACTTTTAGTAGTTCGCCTCACCAGTTGGACCTTCTCCTCGTCATCAGTGGCTGTCGCGAAGGCCTGTTGTAACGCCTCGTCCACATTGATAGGTGGGGATACGGGCGGAGCTACGGGCTGTGGAGCAGATTGTTTCTTGGCTTCTTCGGATCGAGCTGCGGCGCAGTTGTTGATAAAAGCAACTGCAGTAGACAAGGAGAGTGTTGTTATTCAGTTTTTGGTGGTATGTGATATGGTGTGATTTTAAGACCTGAAAGACCTACCAAACTCGCGCTCGGTGAGGGCAAGATCTGGTTCGACCGGGCGAGAATCAATGCCCACGAATCGGAAAACATCAAATCGACTAGTGAGGTGCACCACGTCGAAAGGGCGTTTGCTCCACTCTGCTAGCTGATCAGAGAATTTTTTGTGTAGAAGGGGGTGATGTTTGGAGGTGGGTGGTTTGTATATTTTGGGAGTACGACAATGTAGCTCGGTTATAAAAGGGCCAATCTTCCGTGTTGTGAATAAAGAAGAAGTTCTTCTTCCACTCGGGGACTTTGTTGGGAGGGTTTATTAGAAAGCGAGCTAGACCCGAACGAGAGGAGAGATAGAAAGAGTTCTGTTGGTATTTTATTTGAAAACAAAAGTGGAAAAAGCCTGAGTCAGGCTGGGTGTTGTAGTATTTACATAATATGAGGTATCCTGCTAGGAACTTCATGGAGTTAGGAGTCAGTTGTAGGGGGGATGTTTTGTACAAGTGGGAGACTTGAACGTAAAATGGATGGGCTGGGAATCTAAAACCCGCCACCAGCAGTGTGTCAAAGAGGGTGATGTGATTAAGGGGAGGTTTCAGGGGGCCCGCGTGAATGTTCTCAGGAAAAACCATCGTAGCGGTTTCTGGGAGGTTGAGGATTCGTTGAAATTTCTTTACCGTTTTCGAGTCGGGGAGTAGCCAGTAATTATGTTTTATTTCTTTGGTTGAAAGAGAGGAGGAAGGCAGGTCGTTGGCGGTTAGTGAGCGAGCTAGGGTCACTGGGTTTTTCCTAAAGTGTTCGCAAGGGGGAGGGTTATTGGATTCTTGCAGAGGAATGCCTTCTGGAATGAGTGCGAGGGTTAGGGGGGCAGAAGAAGGATCCTCAGGGATGTTATCTATTAAAGCTTGGGCTTCGGTGTGGGCTCTGGTTTGGGCTTGAAGCTCCGACCAATTAACGTCGCCCTCTGGCTCGTCACGGAGGCCGGAGGAGGGTAGTGAGGGCTGTTTCTGTCTTTTTTCTAAGATAAAGGGGTTTTCAGTAGGGTTGGAATCGGGAGAAAGGGTTTAGTTTTGCGAATCAGTGTTTGGGGATGCTACTTTCATCACAAATTAAACATATTCAGGGGAGGGGATAACACAGATCGAACATATCTCAGCAGATGCAATTACAATTTCAACAATACGATTAAACCATTATAGAGAAGAGATCTGGGGACTTACACATTTTCGGTGAGCTGTAGGTCGTTGACGAATGATGGGCTGTTGGAAGATTCTTGAACGATTAATGGTTGATGAGCTTTTTTGCAGAGTGAAAATGGCGGTTTTTCGATTGCAATTGCGTAAAGTGGTAAATGAGGGGGATGAAATGATTTTTATGTGTTGGGCGGCGGAAAGCTGATGGGACAGATTGGAGCGGGAGTTCGTAGGGTTTACTCGGGGAATGTTTTGGGCCCACCATGTTTATTATACTACGAGATAATTATGGAGCGACACGTGCCCGACACGGTGTCATGTTGCATTTAATGAAGTTTAAGTGGGATTGGATGTATAAGTGGAGGCGTGGTTTGACTTTTGTGGCTGCCTATGATTGCGTTTGGGGGAATTATTTGGGTTTGGATGTGATTTCAGGTCGGAAGGTAACACTGGTGTAGTTCCAGGTCGTTATATGCATAGTTGGGGACTTAATCTGGGGACTTACAGGTCGCCCCCTGCAGGATGATCATCCTGTCTTAAAATAAGAGAGCTCTATGAGCTGAACATTTATAGGTCATAGGTATATTTAATAAGTTATAGTGGTAAGACGAGTATTATAGCTCGATTCTTGATTTTGAAGTATGGGTTGGTAAAGTGAAGTAGTAATTTATGTGTTTATGTGTGATTGTTGGTTGTTGTGCCCTTTGATTTTATTTTTACATGTCTTACCTGATTTCGTGCCTTAATCAGCTAAAACATGGGGGACTAGCTGATACGGACCAAAATGTCCATATATGATATTATTTGATGTATGAGGTTATTTGTGGTAAGCGACCTCATTTCTGGGAGAGGGTTTTCCTCCTGGGAGATGAGCGAGCTGTATTGTGTCTTTATGAAGTGAATGAGCTGGTATGTATACAGTAGCGACCTGTAGTATGGGGATGAGTTCCCGTGCTCCCTGCCGGCGTGCAGAACCCGACCGATGACCAGGTAATGGTGAATCTTCCGAGATTCGGTGGCCTGGATATTTGCGAAGAGATCGGTGGCACCTTCCCCCAAAACCCATCACCGGTTGTAACATCGCCTGTCGGGTCGCCGCCGCCCCAATCTCATGACGTTGTTCTTATTTCAGTGCCCGCTAATGCTAATCCGCCAAACCTGCCTTTAATTGATGTCAATCACGCCAAACTTGGCTTTTATTGCGAAGGTCTTTGGGCGTGTTGGCAATCCTACCTTGAAAAGGTCCCAGCAGCTGCAAAACATCCCACCAAGCATGGTGCCGGTGGCTGTTCCAAAAAGTCAGGCTGGTCCAAGGCATAATGTACCGCTTGAGCACATGAACCTGACCGATGACGTCGCCGCCATGACAGACTCAGATGATGAGGATTTTGTGCCTCCTATTTTGGTTGCTGCTCCGGTGACTTCCCCTGTTTCCCGCCTGGAAAAGTCAACGCCCCGTCGCCACAAATAGACTGTGAAGCTCGCCGATAAGAAGAATCCTCCGATGAATATGAAAGTGTCATCAGGCTCAACCACGACTAAGTATTCGAGCCCTCCTTATGAGGTTGTTGATTTTTTTCACTGGAGAAGTTTCCAGTTCCTCCAAGCCCGCTGAAGCTACACCTACTACCATTCCTGCTCTTGAGGTTCACCCTGAACTTGAACCTGAATTTAGGTCTGAATTTTCACCCGATCCATCTGATGAGATTTTTATCCGAGATCTCCTACCACCCAAGAAGGCTGCAAAGAAGAAGGTTAAGAACACTAAGTCTGCTTCCGCCCAGGGAGTTGATGTTGGGACCACTGATTTGTTACCAAAGCAAACATCACCTGTTGTTGATCCAGTTCTATCCACGAATGCTGATTCTGACTCTGCCACGTCTGCCGTTGCACCAATCCCATCTGCTGCCTCCGACCACTCTGATAACGCTCCATCTCAGGCCATTGAGATTGAGGACATGGAGCCAATTCTCTCTCAGGTTCCTGACAAGAAAGGCCGAGGAGTTGTTCTCGGAATATCAGAACTGGGTCTTAATTGCCGAGCACCGAGTCCCGATTGATCTCTTTGAAAAGTAGAATCTGATTGCTTTCTTTAAGCATAGAGGTATGTTGTCAACTATCACTACTGCCATGTCGTTTGTTCATAATGCTGTCTTGGAGTTTTATGGGAATATGTTACCTTCTGTTGCGAATCCCAATTATGTGAATTATGGGAAGGTATTTTTGCGTGGGCAAATTTATTCCTTTACTCCTGGCTTGATAAATGAGTTTTTTGGTACTTAGGAGTACCATGGTGACTCGACGGTTGATGACTTGAATGAGGTTATTTTGTTCTTATCTAGTGGATTGGTGAATAAATGGCGAGAATAATTGCCCAACACCCGTTTGTCCGCCCTTTACTCGGTGCTGCATAAGGTTGCCATTTTTAACTGGGTACCTTCAAAGAATGCGACTGTACTGACTCGCCCTCAAGCTAAATTCATATTTCGCCTTGGTCAGAGTATCAAGTTTAATTTTGGGCAACAGTTCTTTGATGCTATTACTAGGTTTGCCACCTCCAAGAATGTTTCCTCTATGTGTTTTTCCTCTCTTATTTACACCATCCTGGAGAACTAAGGGCTAGTGCCGTATGAGGATGGTGGTCTTACTGGGGAAGTTGAGTGGTTCACTCTGCGTAGCCAGCACTTGGCTGGGGCCCGTGTCGTGGATCTTCCTTGGCAGGCGCCCGTGCAGTGTGGTGTTGCGACTGGTGACAGTTCTGGAGTTCCCAACACCAGTTCCAACTTGGTCAAACTCCAACCTCAGGTTGTGTGTGCTCAACTTGCCTTTATAGACAATCAAATTGCCCAACTTCAGGCCATGCGGGGTTCCTGGTATGAGGTCCTTTTGGTTTCCGAACTAGGGGTAGACAATGAGGAAGATGATGAGGGTACCAAGACTGACGAGGCTGCCGAGGATACTAATGGACAAGCTGCCAAGGTGTTGGCAAGCTTAAGCACGAGTAGTAAGAAGATCCTGTCGATAAACAAGAAGCTAAGGAAAATGAAGAAGCTGCTGCGGAAGAGGAAGGCTGATGAAGGGACATCATTGTCTTCTCGACGGTCTAAGAGAGCTCGTGGTCTTTGAGTGATCATGTCTCTCTTAGTTTCTTTTTTTTTTGTTATTTCTGGTGGCTACAAAAAAAACTTTATTTTTTATTTTAGGTTGTTTAAACAATGTTTATTCAGAGGGAGTTGTTGAACTCAGGGGAAGTTTTTGATATGTCTTGCTTGCGTCGTTTGTGTTGTGTTCAGAAAGGTAAAAGGGGGAGATTGTTGAGAATAATATTTTCGGCGATTTTACTTTTTATGTGTTTGCTTTATTGGACTTTGTTCTATTTAGGAGTCTATATTTATTTCCTAAAGTTAGTTTAGGATTTTATTTAGTTCCCTTATTTTTAGCTTAACTTGTTTATCAAGAATACGAGTCTTGATTATTTAAGGAAATTGGACGACGCAAATGATCGACGGCTTTCGAGAGGAACGCAAGACATTTCTCTGAAGTAGAAGAATACAATCACAAGATCTACTTAGAGCTAAAATTTAGAATCAAGCGATCTACAACGTTGCGTAACCAACATAGGAGATCAGATCAGTCGTAGCACCAAGTATTTTGTATCAAGTGTTGTTAGTTATTTTTCATATATTACTCAAACATTTTGTAATTGATCTTGAACGGTTAAGTAATATAGTTTTCGGGTTTCAATACCCATGTCCATAAGAACATCTTCTTACGGACTAAAAGTTTAATAAGTGTATTCATTTATTCTTATTCTGCTGCTAATTCAATAATCTCTATTTGGTGTTATTACTGGTGCTACTTAACATCAATCATAACATTTGTTGTGTTATAAGTTTACAGTTTCAATATGGTTGATGTTAAGACTGGTGTTATACATCACGAGACTTAACATCATTTTTCAAAATCATAGATCTACAAAATTACAAAAACATAAACCCTAGAAAAAGAAGAAAACCTGACAGAGACTGCCTTCTAAATCAGCAATGGGTTCGAATTTGCAAGAGAAAACACGAACGATGGACTCAATTATACACCGTCTTCCTCAGGTTTGAGCTGGGAGCGGCGGAAAAGTTTTCTTGAAGGGGAAAATTGAAAAACGAGATGAGATGAGAAAGGTGTTTGACAAAAGCCTCTGTATTTTGTTTGAAAAATAGGCTGAAACTTAGTGGAAAACTTATTAGTTAATTGGTAAATGAAAATCGAGAACGGTATTTTTTTTACCGTTCTCTATCGATGAGACTTTCGAGAACATTTCATTATTACCGTTCTGTATTGGCTATTAAATCTAGAACGGTTTTAACAATACCGTTCTGGAAAGTAAAAATATGGGCGGCAAAAAAGATTCATTTGTGCGGTATTAAATTGAAAAGACTTTTGATAACGGTCTTACTAAAACCGTCTGGATTGACATACATTCCAGAACGGTATTCAAATAACATTCTAGAATATACACTTTCTAAAACGATTTTACAATACCGTTCTGCAATGTACACTTTCTAGAACGTTATTTGAATACCGTTCTGAATTGACTCGTAATCCAGAACGGTATTGTAAAACCGTTCTGAAAAATCATATATCCAGAACGGTAATTTCAAATACCGTTCTAGAAAGTTTAATCTAGAACAATATTTTAAATACCCTTCTGGATGCACCAGGATGTTCTGTTCTAGAATGCAGTTTCTGCACTAGTGACTCTTGTATGAGAGGTCGCCTTTCCTCAAAATAAATTGCCTACCTCCCAGAAGGATTGCACCTTCTAGAGAATGAGGTCGCTTACTAAATTAGTATAATACCTGCATGTTTGCAGACGTGAATATTTGATGTCGTATCAGCAGATAAGAATATTTTAATCTGAGTTTTACCAGAAAAATATCACCGAACATGTACGTAGTGATACGTGTCGTGTAATTCGATCAATAGTATCCACGATATGAGCCATCGACTTATTCAATTGGAAATGTAAAATTATGAAGCGTCGTTATTTTTGTAAAGGTACCACAAGGTGAGTTTATTGTTTTACAACCACTAGAAATAGTAATCGGTAAATACGGTATTTCAATTTTTTTTTTAAATCTTGTTCTCCTCTGTTTTTTTAAAATATAAAATTGGAAAAGTATTTAAAAAATATAATTGCATAAATATAAACCATAGCATATCATTTTAGGCATGTAAATAGATTTTAACTTTGGTTTTACAAGAAAAATATCACCAAGCATGTACATATTGACACGAGTCGTGTAATTGATATAATCTTAGGGTTAATTATAGGTATAGTTTTAGGGTTTAATTTAAATTAGGGATTAACTAGGGCTAGTTTTTGGGTTTAATTTCTAATTAAGATAAGAATTCGGGTTTGTTATATAACTTGAGTTTAATTAGGAATTTTGGGTTTAATTATGCAGTTGGGGGTTAATTTAGGGTATTTGGTCGTTAGTGCTTATTTAGGGTTCAATTATGCAATTAGGGTTTACTATAGGATTTAATTTGTAATTATTTATAAATTAGGTTGGATTATATACAATTGAATTAAATTAGGGCTATTTAGGTCTTTAGTGTCCAGGGTTCATTTGAAATTAGGGTTTAATTTGTAAATTTTTATAAAGTGGGTTCGATTATATACATCTGAATTAAATTAGGGCTAATTAGGTAGTTTGTATTTATTTAGTGTTCAATTATACAATTAGGGTTTAATATATATTTAATTTGTAATTAGGGCTTAATATAGGTATTATAATTGTGGTTTGATTTAAGATTTAATTTTTAATTATGATTTAATCTAGGGTTTTATTTGTAATTAGGGTTCGATTATATACAATTGAATTAAACTAGGGCTAATTAGCTCATTAATGTTCATTTAGGGTTCAATTATGCAATTATCTTTTAAATATGTGATGGTAGTTTTGAAATGTCGTGTGATCGGTTGTGTTTAATATATATGTTATGGTTTGTTGATATTATATGCATGTTGCGATTGGTTGATGTTGTGATTGGTTGGGTAGACGTCGATGATGACGTGGTGAATGGAGTCGGCCGGGAGGTTTCATTCCTCCAATAACGGATTTTAAATTTATTTTCAAAAATGATGGTGGTTTTAAAAAGTTTTAAGATGTGGGTGATGGTGGTTTTGAAATGGCGTGGTGATCGGTTGTGTTTAATATAAATGTTATGGTTTGTTAATATTATATACATATTACCATTGATTGGTGTTTTGATTGGTTGGGTAGACATTGATGGTGACGTAGTGAACGGCGTCGGCCAGGAGGTTTCGTCCCTCGAATAGCTGATTTAAGATTTTTTAAAAAATGATGGTAGTTTTGAAATATCGTGGTGATCGGTTGTGTTTTTATTATATATGTTATGGTTTGTTGATATTATATATACGTTGCGATTGATTATATTGTGATTGGGTTGGGTGGAGGTCGTTGATGATGTGGTGTACGACACCGGCCAGGAGGTTTCATCCATCCAATAACGGATTTTAAAATTATTTTAAAAAATGAAGGTGGTTTTAAAATGTGGGTGTTAGTAGTTTTGAAATGTCGTGGTGATTGGTACGTGGACGTGTTTAACATATATGTTATGGTTTGCTGAAATTATATACATGTTTTGATTAATTTGTTAATGTATACATCGACGATGACGTGGTTTACGACGCCGGCTGGGAGGTCTCGTTTCTCCAATAACAGATTTTAATATTATTTTGATCCACAATACTCTTTTTTTCTACACTCAACCACTATACCTTAAACTCGTTTGGGATTTAGTATGAAAAAGAGATTTTGATACTAAATCTCGAATTGTTTACTTGTTTGGACAATTTGAGAATGTGATTGTACTATGACTTATCTTATATGTATTTTTTTTTGTTGATTATAAAATTCTGGTTTCAGTAACTCTCTATTATTCTCGGGCGCACTGGAATATATGTTTACTTAGAGAACTAAGGGGAGATGTTGCCAAAATCTTTAGTCAACAAAATTCATATGCTAAGATACTGTATTACTGATT
Source organism: Phtheirospermum japonicum (assembly GCA_014905375.1). Classification (NCBI taxonomy): domain Eukaryota; kingdom Viridiplantae; phylum Streptophyta; class Magnoliopsida; order Lamiales; family Orobanchaceae; genus Phtheirospermum; species Phtheirospermum japonicum. Next base: position 269,090 of record BMAC01000691.1, on the reverse strand, counting down.
GTCATATTTTTAAATGGAATAAGGCGCTTACCAATAATCCAATTATTTTTAATCAATATAAAAATTGTGTACTGATAGGATGAGTTTCGATCATAGTTGGATGTACAAACGAGTCATCAACGACTTCTTATCCCCACAAATTCTTTATGGGGTTGAGAGTTTCATTGAATTTGCTCAACTACATTCCCCACATAAGGGTGGAAAGAGGTTGAAGTGTTATTGTAATATTAATAGATGTAGGAATAAGTTATTTCCCGACATCAACTCGATCAAGTACCACCTAGTTAGACACAGATTTTAGCCAAAATACTATATATGGACTTACCACTGAGAAAGTCGGTCCGCCACCACCCGATGCCATCATAATTATCACATTATAGGACCCTCTTACATCTCTCTTGAAGAATCATCAAATATGTACAATAATATGGTTCAAGATGCAACTGGTCCCGATTTTGATGTGGTTGCTGATATAGAAGAGTCGCCGAACTCTGAGGTCTAAAAATTTTATGACATGTTGAAAGCTGGAAATCATCTCTTGTATCCAGGGTGCGAGGGACATACTCATTTGTTTTTAATTTCACGTCTCATAAATTTGAAGTCAGAGAATCATAGTCAAAGAAATATTATATTTAATTGAATGAATTAATGAAAAAGATTGTAGGGAAAGACAATCTCATACCAGATAACTTCTACAACAGTAAGAAGTTACTAAGAGATATGGGCTTACAAGTCGATAATATAGAATGTTGCAAGAATAATTGTATGATCTACTAGAGAAACGATTCTGAGATGAGCAACTGTAATTTTTATAATGAACCACTACTGCAGAACAGATATTTAAAGGCGGTTATTTCTTAGTTTTAACGGCGGTTTTGGAACCGTCGTAAATTTTTTACGGCGGTTGTTCTAAAACCGCCGTAGAAAGTGAGGCTTTTTACGACGATTTTTCTTGAACCGCCGTAGAAAGTGTTACTTTTACGGTGATTTAAGAAACGCCGTAAAAAACAACGATTGTGGATTCTACGGTGGTTCTTTGAAAATACCTTCTAGAAAGTCTGTTTTATAACATATATTTACGACAGTTCTTAAAAAGTACTTTCTAGAAAGGATATTTTCCAGAACGAACATTAAAAACTACCTTCTAGAAAGAAGAAAAAAATTAAAAAAAAAAGGTCATTGCCACTTGATTAGTCTTGATCCATAACTAAAAAACAAATTATCACCATAAAACAAATCAGAAAATAAAACCCAAAATGCCTCAAGCCATTGAAACAAAGAATTCCTTCTATTACACTTAGATAATCCAAAATAAAACAACAAGAACTCAAAAGTTTATGACAAGGAAAATAAAATTGTTTTTTGCAGTACTAGATAGAAAAGTTCAAAGTGCACAAGTCACTTGCTGGCGTCTAAAAAACCACCAAATGCCCTACTGCCAACTTAACCAATTTATAGCTACAAATTTCAGATACTCAAAATTCACTCTTCCAACTCTAACCTCAGTATTCTTTTAACAATTCATTTCAGGCGAAAAGTGTAATTAACCTCTACTTCAAGTCATTGCTGCTGCTCGTATATCTGCATGTATGCCTCAGAAAGTTAAAAATCAAGAAATCGAGAACCAGTAAAATTTAGGAACTCGTAATATATCCATATTTATATCTTTGCTCATGCTCACACACACAAACACAATGCTCTACAAGTAATGAACGAGAATACTAACCTGCAAACCAAGATCCGAAGCAGAAGAAAGAGCCTTTTCATCATATTCCAGAGCTTCCTCAAACTCAACTTTATCAAGAAGTTCTGGGGGAACAGGAAAATATATATATATATATGGACTTAACCAAATCAATTTTTATTGTAAATTTGCAGCAATGATCTTTTTATTTATTTTATTTTGGGCTAAAATGCACCTTCCAATAAATACCTGGATTTTCGAGTTGGTTGTGCCTTTTCTGTCATTAGTGTTTTCCGTTTGCTTGCCAAAGGTCTGTATGGAACTTGTCAACACAGCGCCATGTGAAAATGCAACTTGTAATGGAGCTGCAGTTTCAATTCTATATATGAGTTTGATGCTACTTACCAAAAAAATTAAAAAAATCAAATTCCAAATACCCCATGAAGTTTGTTTTATTCCACAAATACCCCTCTCGTACGTGAAATTTGTAAAATAAGGAATTCTAGTTTTCTCTATCAATACCAGTCAACCATGATGCTTGTACATTTTACAAACAATATCATCAATTCAAAAAGTAAAGGAACAGAAAAGGAGATTACATTTGTTCTCGGTTTTCATTCGTCGCCTTGTCAGAGACTCCTACAGACTGAAAAATTAATAGTTGTAAGAAACTTGTAATACAATACACATTTTAACGAGATTACATAAAGGAAACTGGACCATGTATTGCCACCAAATTTTCTTCTTGACATCATCATCGTAATCAATACCTCCCATTATCTGTGGAAAGGTTATCAACCAAAATGCAGCAATGCTTGGGTCCTTCATACTGTGAATTATATGCTGCAAAGTTAGACAAAATTAGAAACCCTGCAGGAAATACATGCAAAGAATCTCATATTCTATAATTCTACTGAGGAAAAAAATAATTAAAACAAATTCGTGCACTGTATTTATCGAATAAAGAAGCAACATAGAATTAACTAGCACTAACCTCATAAGGATAGTCCATCTTGCTCATGCTGTTTTTGGCTTTCCAAGGAGGTTCTATTATCTTACCAAATGGAACAATTTAAAAATGCATAACTAATAAACATATAGATGTACCACGTACTTACATATGAGATATGATATATAAGATGTATGATGCACATGAAATTCAAATCACAAACTTTAATAAACATAAGCATGTTGATGGTATATCTCAGCTATTTTATGCACGTGTAATTCATCATAAACTTCTTTTCATCAGACTCAAACATTCTCTGGCATAAAGATTCAACAAAAAAAAATCAAAAAATAAATCCGTAAATGAGAGTATAAAGCACCAGATCTTAAGTCATCTCTATATATCCTAATCGGTATTTTGCCTTTGCATTCAGGACATTTCATAACACCCTAAAAACCAAGGTGAAGGACTAACATCAAAGCTCAATAATCGAGTTATAGTTCAAATGGAAACTCAAAAACTCATCATATCTTAAATACACAGTAGCAAAACAAATACCATAACCTAAACCAGCAAGAAAATACCTCCTCGGTAAAAAATAAATCTGAATATTATTATTCCAGTTCATCACTGCTCATGGATATAATACTAAATTATGTATAGGGGTTAGAGGTAGTTGCCAACAATTCAAAACCAATTGTAGTTCTTACCGATCCATCACAGTTCGGACATTCTTTAGATGGCAAAGACAAATGAAGGTCGACACTTGAAGGAAGGTGAACCAACTCAGCTCGATTTTCAGCAATTGCATTAGCAATGTTTCCAGCTGTTACCTTCTGTCCACTAAAAAAAGTACAGAATACATACCACAAATAAAATATACCACTAAATGAGAATCACAAGAAAGAAAAAAGCATATATGTGGTATAAAAATAAATGCATTACAAAATGACATTTTCGAAAGATATGATTTAGAAAATCAAGTTTCAATAAACCACAACAAAGACTAGTTAAGAATTCAATAACATCCTTATGTTTAACAACGCATGTTCGTTGCCCTACCTTCGCAAAGCATTATTTTTCACCTGGTAATGCACCTGTCCTGAGCCTCTGCACATGGTACATTGCATGGCCTGCCATCCAGTGCAAGTTCGATATGTTGAAAAAACTGTACTACTTGAAATTTTGATCTTTTTCAAACTACAAAAACAAATCCAGTTTCCGAGAAAAAGACAACAATATTCATGAGAGAGCTTAAAGCTGCTTTTCTTGATCCTAAACATATGTTGCAACAATATCAAGAAATGAAGTGGGAAAAATAATATGTTACTGTTACTACTTTTTTATTTTGTTAAAGATGAATTATTTTCTGAAATTCACCCTTCAAAACTTATTGTTAAGATTTTAAAATATACAAACATACATGTTATCAAATATACAAACATTATAATTTAATAATGATAATTTAAAGTATGAAGCCCACAACAAAGTAAAAAGGCTAGCCAAATAGAACCACAATTAAAGGGGAAAAAAGCTTGGCTCTTATATAAAATTGACCAACAAATCGTCAAATTCTCAGAACCAAACTGGTAAAGGGAAAAAATTATAATCTACTGTATACATATATACCGATAATATATATACACACACACACACGGAGAGAGAGAGAGAGAGAGAGAGAGAGTTTACATCTTTGCGATTGAGAAATTGTTTCATTGCTTTGTTGTCGCCATCATCCTCAACCTCAGCTTCACTGTAAATTTAATTTCGTTACAGGATTTAAAATGTCAAATATGAAACAGAAAATGAATCAATTGTTTGAGTTTGGTTTGGTAGTTACATTTTAGCGCGAATGAATCTCGGTGTTCGGCGAGGGGGTGCGGGCCTTGCGCAGCGACTGATGATTTAACTTTCGGGGCAGTTGGGGATGTCGGGCCTGGGGCCGGGCCTTGCGCAGCGGCTGATGAATGGGTCTGCTCAAGAATTGGTGAATGCATCTGAAGTATAGCAGAATCAACAGGAGTTGGAGAAAGGGTTCAAGTCTGAGCCAGTTGACTTCCGGCCACCCGGGCGGCGGCGACGAAAGCAACTCTTTCTCTCTCTTTGATCGAGAGTTGGGTTAAAGTAGAAGATTTTCTAAGTGGCAAAGTTGGAGTGTGAGCGGAAAGAGTAACGTCAATTGTAACAGGTTGGGGGTCAGATTGTTTGTGATTCGCAATAAAAGATGAGGATTTGGCGATTTCTTCTTCCTCGAGCAAAAGGGGGTCGCCGACGTCAAAGTTCAAAATCGCCAAAATTGGAGCACGATTCGTAAAATTGATAACTGGGGAAGCATCAACGGCATGTTGGGGAGGCCTGTGAACGTCCGAACTGGCCGAAGGAGGACGGACAGAGTTTTGCCATTTTTCCCTAAAAGGGGATAGCCGAAATTATTGGGGTTATCAGAAAATCTTAGAGGAACAGCTGGGTTTGCTTGCGATTAGGTTCTTTAGGATTCTCAGTTCCTTGTGAAAATTTCGTGTCTGAATAATTTTGTGATTTCATTGCTGGGATTTTTGAGAAAAAATTTTCTTGTTGGAATTTCTTGTTTTCTATTTTTGGGCTCAAGGTTTTTTGATTAATATTTATTATTTCTTTAGTTTAATATTTATTATTATTATTTTTTAATATTTAATACAGATCGTTGGATGAGACATGAATCAACGGTTGAAACAACTTGCTTGAGAAAGACGAGGATCGATGACATGGCGGACTACTTTTTATGATAGTTCTAATGGAACCGCCGTTAAATGCTATCACATTCTACGGCGGTTCTTATATAAACCGCCGTAGAATGTGCGAGTTTTACGGCTGTTATCACATACCCGCCGTAGAATGTCTAAGTTCTTACGGCGGTTATTTGTGAACCAATGTTAAATTAAACTGGCCTCCAGTTTTTACGGCGGTTGTTAAAAAATTGCCCGTAAAATGTGTCACTTTTACGGCGGTTCATAGAGAACCGCCGTTAAAATCAGCTGATATCCAATTTTAACGTCGGTTTTTGCCGGAACTGCCGTAAAATGACCTTTTTAACGGTGGTTTTAGCCACAACCGCCGTTAAAAGTATTTTTAAGGAGGTTTTCAGTGAACCACCTTTAATTAACATCCTTAAAAATTTGTTTATGTAGTAGTGAACCTCAATTTAAACTCATGTATCATGGCAAACAAAAACGAAAGAAGGCTCACTTCACGTACAAGAAGATGAAACTAATTCTCATTAACTCCCAGTCCTGCAGAGGTTGTACACATCTAAGGCGACAATAAAAGACATGAGGTGGTACACTAAGCACGTGGTTGAAGATGATATTATGCGCCCACCATCTGACTCAGAAGCTTGCAAATATTTAACCAAACTCATCTAGGTTTTGCATTCGAAACTCAAAACATGATATTGGGTCTTTTTACAAATGATTTTCAACCTTTGGAAGTTTTGGCGCACAATATTTCCCGTGGCCTATTATAGTTAACACCATATAATTTATCTCCCATGGATGTGCATGAAAGAACAGTTCATGTTCTTCAGCATTCTTGTACCATGGCCAAAGAAATCGAAAGACAATCTCGATATGTTTTTACAACCTCTAATCGTCGAGTTGGAATAAGCTGTGTGATTTTGCATCTTTTTGTACATATTTTCATTACCGTTTTTGTTTCGCGTTGCGTGTTTTTCGCTTGCTTTTTGTTGCTTTAGGAGTCGAGTTGGCCGTTTTTCGTATTTCTAGATTTTCTTAGTTTTCGTACGTTTTATTATTAGTTTTTGTATTTTTTTACTATTTAATTTTTCTATTGGCCGTAGGACGTCCAAGCGGGGCCCGCGCTCGTTTGGGATCGTGGATACTCGACTCGGGAATGAACGGACGAAGCAAGGAAGCGCACGGACGTGGTTCGATAAACCGGCGAACGTAAAAAGAACGAGGAATCGAGCCGGGTGCAGTAGTCCAGTCGACAGACTGGATTTCAGTCGATCGACTGCCCTTCTAGTCGATCGACTGGAACTCCAAAATTGACTGAGTTCCAGGGCTTTTGGCCATTTTTGAGCATGCAGTCGATCGACTACCGACATGGCCGATCGACTGCCAGTCGATCGACTACTTTTTCAGTCGATCGACTGAAAAGCAGCAATTTTGAAGATTTAATCACTCAGACGTCATTTCGAAGAGAAAACTTGCTCCTGCAGCTTTCTTCCCCAAGGAAGCTCTCCAAAACAAGAAAAACTTTCATTTTCCATATTTTGCTCATTTTAATTCCTATAAATTCTAGTAATTAGTTATAGGTTAGTTAAGCTTAGATCTTAGTTGTTTAATGTTCAAGCTTTGTTTTAAGTTTACTTTGTGAAGAATCATTCAACTTTCAAGCTTTCCTCCTTCAAGCTTTTGTAATCACACACATTTGGTAATATCTTTCTATAATCTAGTTTCATTTTCATGTTATTCCTTTTTAATATTGTGTTGTGTTTTGGATCATAGTTTAGTGGCTCTTTTGCTTATCAAACTTTCAATTTCATTTTATAGCTTTCTAGCTTATGAACTTATGCTTTTAAGTTATTAAGTTGTAATCAATTTCTAAGTTTGTAAAAGTTTATTAAGATCTTCCTCTTTAAGCCCTTGATTAATGCTAAGTACTTATGTTGACTTATTCAAATAAGTTCACTTTAATTTTCCCTCCATTTTCCTAATTTCAAATTATTAAGTTTTAATAGTTGATTAAGTTTAGATTGATCGTTTTTATTTTAAGCTTAATTTCCTTTAATTGTTTCAATGTTTTTAATTCTTAAGTTTCAATTTAATTCTTAGTTATAAAAACCGAACAATGACTATCACTTTCCTAGGTTAAATTAGTTTAAATCAAAACCGACGATAAGAACAACTGAGAAACCGAAAGCCGATCACATCCATCCTCGAGAGACACGACTCGGGACAACTTGACGCATCTACAATCGACTTTGTACTATTGCGGAGATGATTCTTAGAGCGCTAAGAAATCCTCGATCACTGTGGACGATTGGGGATACCTCATACGATATCTTTAAAAAACACTCAAATTACGAGTTGCCTTTATATGGACAATTAACAATTTTCTTATGTATTCCATGTTGTTCGGTTGGAGTACGGCTAATTGAACAACTTATCTATCATGTATGGAACACTCAGACGCCTCCACTCTTAAGTAAAGCGGGAGCAATCGTGGTTTGATAATCACCAAGAAGTTATTGAATGCGATCACCACTTTCAAAAGATAAATAACGCTTTTGGAAAGAAGATCTATCGAGACTCCCCCACCAAATGCTCATGCAGGAATAAAACTTTTGGTAGAGATAGCAAACTCATATCTGGTTGAAGAGGCATCAACTCTTAGTTCATACTATATTTAAGATCACGTGGTAACTAAAAGAACAAATTTGCCTAAAAACGATGACAGTCAGGATGGTGTAGATGGTGCAGATGAAACTCCCTCGATGTTTAAGAAATATGGGGAGATATTTGGTATAAAGGGAAAAAGATTCTTGAGTGAAGTAGAATACAACGCCGCAAGGATATACGTCTTGCTATAGGTCCAAGAATATGTTAAGTACGGATACTCTTTTTAATTTTGTAAGTAAATGTATATATAATGTTGTAAACTTTTTTACTCAACTTTCTAACAAATAATGTAGTATTTACACGGAGAGCACTCAACGTCTCTAACCAAATATTACAGATGATAGGCTTAGCTAAAACTTAGAAAATGAATTTGCCAATTGATTCGAACATTAATGAGCTGTTCAATTCCAAGATGCATTTCATTTAACTACCGAATGTGTTTATCTAGTATATTTCCTAAACTGAAAATGATTTTTCAACATTATAGGCTAGAGATCCTTCAAATAATATGATTGACATGAACATTAGAAACCTAGCAGAGGGTCCATCATGATGTGTGAAAACGTATACGGGATGTAAGATAAATTATAATTTTTAAACAATGGAGTTTGCATTAAAGGATCAAACTATGGGGCAGCCGAGTATGATTATTATGGTTGTCTCATAGAAATTGTGTAGCTCGAATATACCAAGAAAATGTAGAAAAACACATTAATGTCTAAGTGCGACTGGTTTGGTTCAACTCCTATAATTTTCGCTCATGATTTCTTATGCGATGGAGATAAACAAGAACGTCAGACTTTATCTGAAGAATTTTGTATTCATTCAAGGTCAGCTATATGTTATTGTTTTGAGCGACACTAACGACGACCCAAAACAAAACATGACCCTTAATGTTGTATAAAGATGTATTCACTAAAATATAATTTTAACGTTCGTATATGTATTGTGGATTTTGGTCTCTCTCTCTCTCTCTCTCTCTCTCTCTATCTATCCATCTACCTACCCACCCATCCATCCATCTACCTACCTACCTCCCTCTCTCTCTCTCTCTCTCTCTATATATATATATATATATATATATATCCATCCATCCATCTCCATCCATCCATCCATCCATCCCTCCATCCATTTATCTATCACTAGTGCACCAGAAATATTCTAGAACGGGTATCGCTACGTTCTAGATACAACCGTTCTAGAAAGTTTATTATCCGTTCTACAAAGTCATCTTTCCGGTATTATATAAAATATATCGTTTTATACACCACTTAGTGTTATAAGTGCTGCTCTTTATTTTGTTTCACGTAGCGCTGCCTATAAAAGTGTTGTTTGTCTGTATCTTTAAATAACGCTCAACAAAAGTAGTGATATCTAAAGTCTCCATGTTACTTCGAAAAGAACATTTACTTTAGAACGCTATCTGAAAACTTCTATATACATGACTTCTTGGTGTAGAACGGGAACCAATTTTCTAGAACGGATTTTTTAACATCTGTTCTAAAAAGTCTATTTTCTAGAACGTATTTTAAAAATCCATTCTAAAAAGTCTATTTTCAAGAACGGATTTTAAAAATTCATTCTAGAATGTCCATTTTCCAGAACGGATTTGAATACTTACCTAACGGATATGAAAAGACCTTCTAGAAAATTTATTTTCCAGAACAGATATGGAAAAATACCTTCTAGAAGTATGGTATCCTGAAAGGGTGTACAAAAGTTACCTTCTAGAAAGTAAAAAAAAAATGAAATCAGAAATACACCAATATCACTAATAATAAATATTATAAATATATTAATTATATCACCAAATAATACACCAAAATTCAATAAAAGCAGACATTTGTATTACTTTACATTATCTCCTATTGTACCATTATCTCCCACAAATCTTCGTGAAAGAAGTGGTTAAACAAGAGAACAATATCAATATTGCAACAGACACTTCCAGGCCATGTGGACATCTGCATTACTTTACATTTTGAACTTAAATCATTTTAAATGTTGCCGAGGGCAGATTAAGAAACACGATGAAAACACAGCAAATGAACCACTCACACTTGAAAAGGCACCGTGCACATAGGAAAGGCCCTCAAGTCGAATGGGAAATCTCACATCACATGAACCAACTATGTTCTAAATCTTGAAATTCTGTAAGAAATAAAAAGATTGTAACCAACTGTAATTTTACTAGATCGTAACCATGCTTGTCATATGATATGATTTACCTTCCGAGTAGCCAGTCTTGATTGATCTTCACTCTTGTCTCCTATACAAACCTGAAATAATAAGAGGTGGGGATATAATATAATACAATTATAACATAAATATAAAGACACAAACTCTCACAAAGTGAGATGGCCAAAACAAACAATAAATAAACCTTTTCAACTTCATAACCGATTTTATGACAAATAATAGATGCTAATGTGGCTGTGGCCAACTCCTCGGGTGTCGAATCACCATTCTGCAGACGAAAAGTAGTAAGTGTTATGATGTTGAAAAGAGTTCTTATTAATCATAAATAAGAAGATAATTACAAATATTATTTATAGAAAAGTCCATATATGTTTTAAACTTACAAAAAGAGGGTGTTCAAAATATTTTTGCTTAGACATGTGATAAAGTCTAAAATAGAATCATACCCCAAGTGTCCTCTGTAGTTTTCAAAAATAATTAACCTAAACTTCGGGGGTATTTTTTTGTAACTATCCCATAATTTTTAAAAAAAATACAGATACCCTTGCAATCAGTTTTACATTATACAAATAACATACCCAAGTACGATGTATATTGAGCGGTCTTTCTAGGCAAATACAATTGCAACACTTTTTAAAGGGTATTTCTTTTCAATTAGGCTAAATCACAAGGGCTATTGAAATTACTCATAACAAATCATCTATAATATATACCTTGAACTTGCAAACACGTCTCAGGAAGACAACAAGATTGGCCTTGTAAGTCTTGAGCATCTGAACGTTAGTTTGGAAACCCTCCAATGATAGGTTTCTACGGAGATGATCGACTGAGATGCCAATCGTAGGGGCTAGTTTCTTTGCAATCCCAGCAGCCTAATTCAAAACAAAGCAAAACAAAATACTATAACTACAACGGAAGTTCAATCAATCAATAGAAACAGACAAGCCAAATCAATCAATCAACAACTAATAGAAAAAACTTAACCAATCAAATAAGATAAATTCATAGCCAACTTGCAACTATATATACAATTCAACATACAGAGAGCTAACTATGTCAAGAAAGATAATACTGGTTCACCTTGAGCTCCTTGAGAGAAAACCCACGCCCGACTCTGACTTTCATGTTGTACTTAAGGGTCTGACCATGGAATTGGGCGAAGGGGCCCAGCAGTAGGCCTTGGGAAGATCTTGACAGCTTTCTTCTGTCTTCCTGAAAAAAAAAATAGAAATAACAAAATTATATTCATTTCTCACTTGATAATCAAATAAAAAGGAAGAGACAACGATTAGGAGAAATGATTACCGTTTCTTCTCCTGGTCTTGCGAGCAGGCTGATTGAACCAGGTTTTTACATAGTTTTGCCAGTGCTTCCTAAACTGGGAACCGGGCACAACATTGTTATGCTTCACCATTGCTTACATACTAGTACACAAGAAAAGCTCTTGTAAGTTTTAATTGTAGAAAGAACAAAAATTATTGTTATTTCCAATAATCACACAAATGTAAACATGCTGACAAAAAATCACCATGGCTAAAATTTACATTTTACAAGTCCAAGATAAACAAATTAAACAAATTCTACTAAAACAAACTTGTAACAATTTTTCTTCTCAGAAAAAGAAATGCAATATTAAAAAGAAAAATAGATCCCACACGAGATTATCAATTTGATATCTACTGGTCAATCAATGAGGGTTGAAAATCATTACTCAAATATATAATCATTATAGCAACATTTAAAAATCCACAAAAATAGACAAAACTCTAAATAATAAAATCATTAAATAAATACTAAAATGCCGTAAAATACAAAAGGAAGATAAATCTTAATTATAATATATATATATATATATATATATATATATATATATATATACACTTTTATAGATTCTAAAGCACCACTTGACTCTTAAAACACTTTATTTAATTATAGCAAAACATGTAATTCTAGGATTGATATTATGGCCCACTGTATTAAATGTTGCAATTCTCTGTGTTAATTAATGGTGAGCCTTCTGACTTCTTTCAAGTCCTCTAGAGGTCCAAGACAAGGTGATCCCCTTTCCTCACCTTGTTTATGCTTACTGCTGAATTTCTATCTAGATGCCTTGGCAATCTTTTCTCACTCCATCCCAACAATTTTTTTTTTCAATTTGCATAATGATACAAAAAGCATAGGCTTGTAATCAATTAAAATGAAGAGGTATAAATGTAAGAAACATGTATCCCCTCTTAAAGCAATGAAAAAGATGCTTTATGCATTTAGTAAAACCAATAGAAACTAGCCAGGAACAAATAATCATGCCACCACAAATAATTTTATCTTCTTACTTCTCACTCTTTTGGTTTCATATTTGCAGCAGTAATTAATCTATAACTAGAATGTGCCACTTCACTTAGTTTTCCAAATCGTTCCTCGTAAAAAGCGCCACATTTTTAACCAGTAAGCCAGGAATTGAAATGATGCATATTTTCCATAAATCTCTTCAATATATCCTTGAACTATCTGCATTGTGGAGCATTTTGCATGAACCTATTTCAGATGCCTAATTATTTCAGAATCTGACGGAACAACATGGTAATAGCCCATGTGCATAAGCACATTCGCATACGTGTAAGTCTCGAGTCCATCTATCGATCTTAGCTTCTCGTTCAGCTTATCATAGTCTGATAAGCTAACTATATCACATGCACATTCGAGCTCACATAGTTGAGATCTGCCTTCAACAACTTCCCGGGCAAAATTTTCCACACGATGTGCTCTGTAGCCAAGATTACATCGCCTCGCCAAAAAATCCTCATCGAGCTTAGATAATCATGTCGGGCTTGGAAAATTCCCAATTGTGGGGCCCGAGCAACCCTCAAAACAGGCCTCCTTCAAATCCCGTGATTGAAGGGTTAGATTTAAATCTAATTTTTTGGGATTATTGATTTTCATTTCAGTCTGTACCGTTGCTAAACTCTATGCATATTTGTTTGCTAATATTCTTGAACATTTTTCATTATGAACTCTGAGCTTTCTTCTACTTTTTTATTCTTTTCCCATGGGTGTTTCAGGAGCGAAATTTTTAAATTTGGTTTTTAGACAACTGGAATTAGTTGCACTTTCAGCCATCATATTTGATGACGGATTATGAAATTCCGTTTGAAGCTCACAAAGTGCTTGAGCCATGTTCAAAGTCCTTGACCATTGGAAATTACACAAGAGCATGCACTTAATAATGTCCTCAAACAATGTAGGAGACAAAAACATTCTTCTGAACCCATTTCTTAAGCTTCCTCATGCACTTTATGGAACTCAATCACTATCTAATTTTCTTCCTCCGATAATCTTAGCATTCTTCTCACATGACTCAGCAAGGATTAATGCTACTGAGGAGATATAGCGCGAGTGCCGAAAACGCGAAGGTGGAGTACGTGAATCAAGTGAGATGGGTGAGAAATGAGAATCATGAGCGAGGTTTCTTCATCATTGTCACGCCCCATTTTCGAAAAGGGTAAATTTTGATTTTTCATAAACAAACTTCCAAAATCAAGAGCGTGAGTTTTCAATAAATCACAATCACAATAAATTTGAGCGGAAGCGTGAATAGAATTTAAACATTTATTTGAAWATAGGAGATTCACTTAATGAATCAAAATAGTAGTACTCGACTATTCAAGGAGTTTTAAATAGAAACACAAGTCTCAATATTTATTTGTAATTTGACATAAAATTAAGATACCAATTCATAGAAATGAAAATGAAATAGCCTTGAAAATAGCATCTTCGCATCCACCGCCTCGTACCACATCCAACTCCTCAACCTGAAAAGTTTGATAAAAATGGGTGTGAGCTTTCAACTCGCTCCGTGGGGATTCGCTTGTCAATATTAAACACAAATCATACGAACCATAAATGAATAGCTACAACACACTGTCAGTCGTTCATAGATGTTGGCCAACCATAGATTTAGCTCGAAAGCTACTGTTGTTTTAGCCCGAAAGCTACTGTTGTTTTAGCCTGAAATCTACTATGGAATGTTGCATTGAGACATAGATAATTCATACAATCGCATTTAACATAGATAAACATAGAACACATTCGGCAATGTTAAGAAGAAATCGTATAAATCATAAATGAATGGCTACAACACACTATCATGGTTTTAGCTCGAAAGCTACTATGGAATGTTGCATTGAGACATAGATAATTCATATAATTGCATTTAACATAGACAAACATAATTTTGAAAATAGTTTAGAATCACCCACCTTTGAATGCGTTTCGTGGAAAATTGAATGTAGATGCTCGTGCTTTAAAATCCTAGTTTCGAGAACCCTCGTTTCCTACATTGAATATGATAGCTTAACTTAGAACTTTGATTTAAAAAAAAATAATTTGGAATATTTGAAAAGATAAAGAATTCGTAACCTTGATTCGAACGCCYGATCATGGAATTTAAATAAAATGGTAGAGTTTGGGGGTTCAATTGAACATTGTTACAACTTCTGGGATTAAATTGAAAATGGGCTAAGGGTCTGAGGGTTCAATTGAAGTGGTTTAGAAAGCTGGGGGGCTAAATTGAAAATTTCTGGAAAGTTGGATTAAATTGGGTCTCAGCCCTAAAATCCCTAAACCCGCTGCCCGTTTTCTCTCCTTCTGTCATTTCCTTTCCAACTTCTGAACTCGTCCGCCCCCAATTCATCCGGCCCGTATCCTTCCAAAAAAAAATTGAATCGGCCCTCCACCTCCTTCCTCTCTGAAACTGGACTTCGGTGAAAGGCCGTCCGCAAGGCGACGGCGTGGGAGCAGCAACTGCCGAGGGCAGGCGATGGCGGATCGGCTGGGTAATCGACGCCGGCGACTACGGGGAAACTTAATGGCGATTCGGTGGCTGACTCAAGCCGTGGGCGGCGGAGGTGATGACCAGTGTGGTGAGGCGACTGGTGTCCTCATGTGGCCGCTTGGTGGTTTTGGTGGTCCGACATCAAGGGGCCTTGGAAGCGGAAATTCTTCTCCTCCAACCCTTCTTCTTTGATTGACCACGATGGTGGTTCGGTGAATGCCTCCCGGCGAAGACCGCTAAAGGTTGCTGTTAAAGGTTGGAGTAACCTTTAGCTGTAACCTTTAACAAATCTGAAATAAACTGTGAACCGCTAACGGTTACTGTTAAAGGTTGGAGTAACCTTTAGCTGTAACCT
>BMAC01000691.1:209156-247159 GCA_014905375.1 Phtheirospermum japonicum | reverse complement strand
AATTTCATGCAAAAAGCCAGTAAGTAGCCTGAGTGTTTATCATCATTGCATGTACGTGAATAAGTTTTCAGTTTTGATATCTCTTTGAAACCGCTGTGTGTAGTCGACTTTGAAAATGAAGTTAAGGCGCATATAAAACCTTATTCCGGCCATATCCATATATTTTTAGCCACTATAAATTCCGAATGAGCCAATCATAGCCAAATATCCATGCCTATAGCCATGAGTGTTTCTGAGACGACCCTACAACCCATTAAAAGCGTGGGGTAGGAGTTCGTATTGGTTATTTGAGTCTTGGGAATTTTTATTAGGAAATTTATGATTTTATGAGTTTTTGTAATAAAAGATCACCATCCGAAAAAAAAAAAAAAAAAATAAAAAATTAAACCCCATAAAAAAGAAATAATAATAAGGGGGGGAATAAAAAAAAATAAAAAAATGAAGGATGGTGAGTCTAGTTGTCTTGTATTAGTAATTGCCTACGCGCTTATAAGGGCTTGTGTTTTATTTTTAATGTTTTATGAAGCCTTATGTTTAAAAGGCAAAAGAGTTGTGATTAAGTGGTTTGAGCTTTCAGTCGGTTTTATGGTTTGCGAGTTGGGAAATAGCCTATATTTTAAGGTTACATTATGAGAGTTAAGTGAGGTTTTTATTTTTGAGCGAGGTGAAGCAATTTGCTTCTCGATTAGATTAGGTTGAGTGAGCGATTAGCCACACGACTTATATATTCCACACCCGTCCAAAGAGCCTTACATTACAACCCGTAAAGACCTTTTCTGATTCTTAGTTTTGACAGCACACTTAATTTGCGATTAAAAAGAGATTAATTTTCTGTGCTTATTTATTGTGCATGTAATTGTATGATTTGAGTGTATACACGTCCCATGCAGAAAATACTTGAGTGTTTTTTTAGCGTACTTATATATATTATCCTTCGTGAGGAAGCATGATTTTATTTTGAAGCGACAATGTAATAATGGTCAAGTGTTTGACGTTGCGTGACTTGTACCTATATTTTCAAAATTACGTATGTAGCATAGCACGACTCTTTGCTTGAACTTACTTTCATTCTAGTTATACTTCGAAATTATCGTTTGTTCGAGGACGAACAAACCAATAAAGCGTGGGGTAGTTGATTAGAGTAGATTTGTCCTTATTTTTATTAGTATTTTATTACATTTTTCTATTTGTTTTTGATATAAGTTGGACGATTTAAGCATAATTCCGTATTTTTATAATTCCAGCTTATTTTACCGCATTTTGATCGTAATTGATGCAATTAGGTGATATTTCATTGTTTTTCACCTTACAGCTAAGTAACCGGAAGATTTCAGCGCATTAGAGATGAAGTATGATGATCGAGATTCAAAGATCGAGCTTTCCGGTGAAGAAGTAGCAAGAATTGAAGCTGACAGACTTTCTAGAAGGGTTATTCTGCTGGAACCGATGTCGATTGAAAGCTAACGGTTACACTTTGCGGTTGCTCCAACCATTAGCTGCTACCGCTAACCTTAACGGTCACTATCCAGAACGGTTTCATTACAACCGATGTCGTCGGCCAGAAATGCAAAAAAATATATATACCTAACGGTTGCTGCTAACGGTTGCACCAACCGTTAGCGGGCCCAGAAAGCCCAGAAACAGATTTTTCGGCCCAGTTCGCGAAAAAACCTATAAATACCCTTCTTAATCCGAATTTCGGGTATCCAGGGGGCTGTGTACGTGTGCTAACCCTAAAAACGGAGTAAACCAAGGGTTTTGGAGACGGAAAACAACAACAAGACGCGACGATCAAGGAGCAACCAAGAATCGACGACGACGAGTTTCTCGAGCCCGTTCGACGCCGTTCATCGTTTCTCGACCGATTCGCTGCGTTTCCTCTTCGGATTAGCCGAAGCACTTTGAGTTTCCAGTAGCTACAATAAGTTTTCTACAATCTTTCATTAGTTTCTTAGTTTTAATTCTTAGATTTTAAAGCTTTTTGAATAATATTTAGTTTATTTTCTTGAAGTTTGGATTCGCTGAACGCATTTAGTTAATTAATCTTAAGTTATTTTCAGTCTTATATGCTTATTGTTGGTAGTTTAATATTCTGTTGGCTTGAGTTTAGTTTATGCATGCAGGTTCATAGTTTGTTAGTTCAGAATTGTTAAAGGTTACAGCTAAAGGTTACTCCAACCTTTAACAGTAACCGTTAGCATTTAGTTTAGTTCAGAATTGTTTGTTAAAGGTTACAGCTAAAGGTTACTCCAACCTTTAACAGCAACCTTTAGCGGTCAGTTTAGTTATTTAGAATTCGATTTTCATGCAATCTGTTAGTTTAATTTATTAGTTAGATTTCCAGTTTCAGAGGTTTAAATTAGGTTTATAATTAGTTAGGTTTATCTGTTGGTTGGAGATTAGTTTACGTATGCAGTTCATATTAAGTTTCTGCCAACAGTTAGTGTTAACTGTTGCTGTTAACTGTTACTGTTAACGGTTGGACCAACAGTTAGCAGTAACCGTTAGTGCTAACGGTTGCAGGCAGCAACAGTTAGCGCTAAAGGTTGCAACAGTTAGCAGTTTTTCACTTGAATGTTTAGTTTAAATTGCTGTTTCTGAATTACTCCTTAGTCATTGAATTAGTTATTGATTGCTTAAGTTTATTTTATTAATTAGATAATTTATTTTAGCTTAGTTAATTAATCTAGTTTAGTTCTTTCAATTCGTAGTTAATAAATCTCATCAAAACCCCCCCCATTTGTTTACATAATTGCTTTTGAACAAACTATTCAAGATTTTGATTGTATGTTCCTCGAGAGACGACTCGAGTCAATTTGCCAACCTACGCGCGACCCCGTTCTCTTGCGGGCAAGCTTTTGAATTTTTGACATATTTTCATAAGTAGGTAACCAAAAAGCTTGAATCAGTTATTTCGGGTGGCTGCCGTGTTCGTTGGGTGGATGGTGGAGATTTGTCGTAGGAAAGTCGGGCTGTGGTCGTGGTGGTTCGACGACTCGGGGTGACTGAAAGTTTGGTGGCCGATCGGTGGCGATTCTGTCGACAGTCGGTTTTGGGTAGTTTTAATTAATGAGTTGGGTTTGTGGCTTTGGAAAAATTGACAGTCGTTTTTGAGAAACGATGGTTTTGGTTTGAGAAAAATTGATGATGGATTGTTGTTCTTTGAAAATCTTAGAAAACCAAGATTGATCGTGTTACTGTTGCTTGCGGCCGTATGAAAAAAAAAGATTGAAGATGGCTTGAATTGTTTATAAACCATGAATAGGATTTAATTTTGGAAAGTTAGGGTTGGATTGTAGTCTTGGTGAAACCAGGCTAAGTCGTTGGGCTCGTTTTTAAAGTCTGTAAAGAGTCGACCCAATAACGACTTAAGTTTTAAATCCAATAATTTCGTGAACGACCCAATAGTATTTTAAAWTATTAAAATAACTATAATAAAAATAAATTATAATAATTTTAGAAATTGAAGTTATTTTAAAACGAAAAYCTATTAATTTGATTATAATAAAATTTTACAATAAGTTAAGATAATTTAGATAGAGTACAACTACAATATAATAGTCTTTAAAATATATTTAACAATCGCACTAGAAATTATATTAAATAGAAATCCTTAAATCAATTAAATAAATCGTAGTAGTTTTTAGAAGTCGAAATATATATATATATATAATTTATTTGGTAACCGAATTGTTAATTCGATTAAATAGAAATCTATGGGTTTTAAATTTGGCTTTGGTAAAAATAAAATAAAATGAAAATGATGTAATTGGATTTGAATAAAAAGGCTTATTGGACTTGAAACAATAGAATTTAAATAAAAAAAAATATTGGGCTTAATATTATAAGGAAATAAAAACTTGGGCGTTACAATCCTACCTCCTTAAGAAAATTTCGTCCTCGAAATTCGAAATAGTTCTTCGCACACGAGCATCTATAGTTGACTAAACAAAATAGTTTTCGTGGAAGAGATCATGCATAGAAACGTGTGGTTTGTAAAATATCCTGGAGATTATATCTATAGAAATTCCTTCGCATAGCGTAGCGTAGCATAGCATAGCATAGTATAACATTTGCAATAGTAAAATATCATAGTGATCATGCCCATAGAAATCCCTTAGCATTGCATAGCATAGTATTTGCAATAGTAATGGCTTTTATATTTGATATTGAAAACGTGCAATAGAAGAAATCTCTTTGCATAGCATAGCATAAACATTTACAATAGTGAAAATTTTTGTATTTGCTATTGAGAACACGCAATAGACTTAGAATGTTGAGAACTTAAAATTTTTTTTTTTCAATAGCAATGGCTTTTGTATTTGATATTGAGAACATGCAATAGACTTGAAAATTTTTGAAAACTTTACAAAATGATAAAATAGCATAACATTTGCAATAGTAATTACTTTTGTATTTGCTATTGAGGACATAAAATAGACTCAGAAAAATTTTGAAAACTTTACAAAAAGATAGAATAGGATAACATTTGCAATAGTAATGACTTTTGTATTTGCTATTGAAAACATGCAATAAACTTAGAAAATTTTGAAAATTTTACAAAAAGATAAAATAGCATAACATTTGCAATAGTAATGACTTTTGTATTTGCTATTGAGAACATGAAATAGACTTAAAATTTTTTTTTTGAAAACTTTACAATAATATAAAATTTACAATAGTAATGACCTTTGTATTTTCGATTGAAAACATGCAATAGACGATTTTGTAAAATGTCATAGTGATCATGTCTATAGAAAATCCCTTCGCATAGCATAGCATTTGCAATAGTAATGGCTTTTGTATTTGCTGTTAAAAACATGCAATAGATTTAGAAAATTGAAAACTTAGAACTTTTATGCATATACCTTGTGGAGTTGGCGCGGTATGGTGGAGGTGGATGCGAAGATGCTATTTTCAATGCTATTTCATTTTCATTTCTATGAATTGGTATCTTAATTTTATGTCAAATTACAAATAAATATTGAGACTTGTGTTTCTATTTAAAACTCCTTGAATAGTCGAGTACTACTATTTTGATTCATTAAGTGAATCTCCTATTTTCAAATAAATGTTTAAATTCTATTCACGCTTCCGCTCAAATTTATTGTGATTGTGATTTATTGAAAACTCACGCTCTTGATTTTGGAAGTTTGTTTATGAAAAATCAAAATTTACCCTTTTTGATAATGGGGCGTGACAATCATCGAGATCGAGACGAAGCGGCCATCTGAGAGTTTTTGAATGTGGGTCCCAATGGTTGGGAGCCATCATGAAAAGGCCATGGATGCAAACTGCTTTCACGAGACTGAAAGTTGGCGGGGTGTCACCCAGTGGAAGCTCCACTAACATGCTGCCGTGGGCAGCAGCATGTTTATTATCATTTGAGAGGATCTTCTATCACTCACTTATCCTATGCTGATGATATCCGTATCTTCAACAATGGTAGGAAAAGGACTTAGGAAACCCTAATATGTCAATTCAATAGAACCACAAAAATTAAGCAAACCCTGAATACTAATAATTCCCCTAAACACCCAGACAAAAGACAAATTCTAACGAAATAACTTCAACCAACCAAATAGAATCAAAATCAAATGCAATACATAATTTCAAAGAGCGCAACTGAAGTAAAACTAATTCTCCGACGATGTCTTCTTCGCGAGAATTGAATTTGGTTCCTTTTTATATGTAACACGTGGCGCACTGAATGGTAAGAATCATCCACACTTTCATCTACTTGTATTCCGGCTGCCTCCAGCACGGAACCTTCATCGGATCGAAGTCCGGCAGGCAGTGTTTATTCAATATGAAAAATAAATAGAATTGAATATATAGAGCAGTTGGCAATGATCAGATATTGACAAAAACACAATATAATTGGGGATTTTACCATATAGAGTGTGTTTTTGGTGATGGTGACGGAAGACAGAGGTGATTTATATATAGCCTGTGATGGGGGATAGGAGATTTGTGGAGAACCTTGTGAACTTATTCAGAATTTGATAATTAAATTAAATTATAAATATCTAGAAGGTATAAAAACTAATACGTTCTGAAAAGTTTATTTGATCAGAAGGTATTTTATAATACACCTTCTACATAATTGAATATATCAGAAGGTATTTGAAATATACGTTCTGAAAAGTAATTATTTTTCGAACGGGTGTAGAATTTACCTTCTAAAAACTTAACATACTAGAACGGGTATAAAATATACCTTCTAAATATTGGCAGTCTCTAATTTTTCAGAACGTACACTGTAATCCCGTTCTAGGATTACGACTTTAATTACGAGAATGCCACCGAATAGACATTCTAGAAGGTGGCCGATACACACGTTCTAGAATGTCTGTTCTAGAACTGTTTTTGTACTAGTCTATCTATCTATCTATCTATCTATTTGTATTTATATTTTGTAACTTTCTGAATTTTATGTATACAAAATCATTTTCTTTTCGTATGTGCTTTTTTAATTTCTTGTTTGTTTATATGAGGCAATTGTATTTGGTTCCCTCCAAATCTATTTTCTTTCCCCCAAAAGAAATTTTTTTGTCGCAAATAACTTGCAATTATTGACTTTTCAACTATAATTCAAAAGTTTAAATCTCAAGTCTACAATTGTTGACTTTTCAACTTTCTTTATTTAATTATTTATTGTTTTTCAACTGTAATTCAAGATTTTTTATCTGAAGCCTATAATTGTTGACTTTTCAACTCTCTTTTATTTATATTGATTTTTATTTTTTAAATATGCAAATAAACTTTAGACTGATTCGTGGATACATAAAATTACATATCAATCAACTACAAAATCATTGCTCATTTCGGCTGATAAACAGAACTAATTTATCTGTTATATTTTTTTGGTGATTCCTTATAGCAAGTTTTGGAAAATTAGAAGATTCGCTGGATTTGTTGCAATTTTTTATTTAGTAGATTTTTTATGCATTACAAACTTAACTAAACTAATGAAATTATGACATTTTAGAAATAGAAAATAACTCTTGTTGCACAAAACATCAATCATATAAGAAAATATATATATTTGTTGCAAACCTGATTCGGCTACCTTGAAAATTCAAGCTATTAGTCATTGCAAAATATATATTACTATACAAAAATTTGATTTGCAATAGATTAAACAAGTTTTACCTGAATATTATGTGTTCAATTAAGGAAAAAAAATCTGATTCGGTTTATATAAAAATTATAATTTATCCATAAGAATAATTCACAAAATCTTATTTTGAATATATCAAAAGATAATTTTTTTTAAAGTCTATACAATACATATTAATAAGTGAAAATAAAAGTAAACAAACAAGAAATTAAAAAAGCACATACGAAAAGAAAATGATTTGTATATATAAAAATCAGATCTTAACTATATTATTAATGAATAATTCATAATATCTCATTTTGAATATATCAAAATCGGAATTTTTCCAAACAGCTACATACCCGTAGATGAAAAAAATAAGCAAACAAAACTATTGGATATTTTGGAAATAACAAAATCCGATTAATTTAATTTTTTTGACATAATTACAACTCACATTTGGTTTACATTGATAATAAATGAAAATAAAAGCAAATAAGAAAATTGAACTTTTTCTTTTGTGCATAATTATAAAATCTTATATTGAAATCAAATGAATATAAATCGAAATACAATAAATCGGGATTTTGGTAGCTCGGGTTACCAAAATTAATATTTTTATGGTTGTACCTAATTTCTCCTATGTAGAGAGAGGCCGCTTATTCTGCATAGATCACCATCGAATTTGCTATCAAGAAAAAATAAATGTGTCTCTCTTTGACTAAATATACACAGGGAGAAGGAAATTAACTGTTTATTTGTAGAAACAAGTTGTGGATTTCAGCAGTCAACAAGGTATCTCTGAAACTTGTATTGACCTTAAATTTTTAATGAATTGAGATTATATATTAAAAATACTAGTTACAAGTGAATAACTAGATGACTTACCTGGATATATATTAAACTCTTGATGTTCTCATGTATTCATTCTCGCCCAACCAGCACATTGAGAGTAGGTATATTAATATTGTTTTGAATGTTATTATATTTTAAGGGTAAAATAATTAGTTTAGTGTTAAACTCTTCAAATATAAGTAACTTAATTCGACATGAACTTGAATTTTCTTTTTCTCAAACCTAATTCACCTTGCAATTTGGACATTGATAGTTTTTTTTTTGTTATATGATACACACACACACATACACACACACATATATATATATATATATATATATTGATGTATATCTATTTATAAAATGTATCATATGTTGATGTATATTTATCTTATATGTAATGTAACTATTACTTTTAAGTAATGTATCTATATATTAATGTGCATTTATTGTTATGTGGTGTATCTATTGATAAGGTCCACCATAAATTGACAATTTATAAATAAGATTACCATGTTTATCGAATAAAAGGACTTCTTCCTATGTTTTAGGATTACTCGACATGACTTTCTAATCCGAGAGTGTTCAAATATTAGAAGCATAGTCAGGAACATAATTTTGAAGAAGTTTTGGAAATGTGACATCAGATGAGTCTGCATGTTCCCAAATACTACGATAAATCTTCAAAATCAACGGGAGGATGGCAGAAAATAGACTTTCCATTCTTCAAGATATTCAAGATCTTACACGTATAAATCATATATTCTTATTAAGCACATCCTAATAAATCAACACGAAGAGTCAGCTTCAGACCTAATACTAGACGGATAAATGGAGTTTTATGGATCCCCACCTGATATGCCGAGCTCAAATCTTGCCTATCCGAGTAGTGCGAGCTCTGGCCACTCTAAAGGCCGAGCTCAACCATAATTCCAAAACCCATCTATCCTTGAACCGTGCAAGGTGGAACAAAATCGATCGAGTTATTTTGAATGTCATCACACGATATTTCGTAAGGATTTAGGAGTAGAATAAAACAGCATAAGTTACACTCATATACACATAACATAATTTAAATCAGAATGCATGGCATATCTTTGTATTTTAGTAATTAATAATATGAGTTTATCTTTTTAATATATATTCTTATTTATTAATCAAAGCATCTACTTATATTTTTAAGTTAGATATCAATAATTAATTTAGTATGACTATTTTAATGGACTAGTTAATTACAAACATCAATAACCAAAATACTTACAAAACACGGTAAATTTAATAAAAATCCACATATTTGATATAGTTTTATTTTGGGTCTTATGTACTCGAAGTTTAGACTTTAATGCTCACATCAGATCTCACTGGCCGACCCACGTGTTAGCTTTTATAATTTGTGTTAATTCGTTGGTCCGTGGATATTGTAAATAAGTATCAGTATAATGATGTTGCTTTCAGTGTTACAATCACTGAATCCAACATCAAACATAGTTTAAAAAAAATAAGCAGTGGGATAAATATTAAAAATAATTTGAACACAACAATTTAAATTTCGTTCACATGTAAAAATACTGTGAAATTGGGTGTACAAACCCGAAAACTATATTACTTTTCTTGTTCGAGATCATACACAAAAGATATAAAGTAATATTTGAAAAACTAAAGTATCAAACACTATGATACTAAAGATACTTGTCGCCGTGAAGGATGATATTCTCCGTTGGTCACGCAACTTTGAAGATCTTCTTGATCTCAGACAATGGCTTCAAGTATGTAATTTGCTTGTGTTCTTCCTTGATGATTGCGTCGTCCTACTTCGTAAAATCCGTGCGTCCTAAAAGCATCTCCCAAGTCTTATCCTCTTCTTGTCTTAAATAGACAAATCCTAGAGTCCTAAACTTGGTAAACAAGTAAAACAAATCCTAAACATAATCTAGGAAACTAAATAAAGTCCTAGACACAATCTAGGAAACAAAATCTAGAGTCCTAATTTCTTTTGTGCCCAAGAAAGACAAATAATTAAAAAAGAAAAATTACCAAGAATAAAACTCTCAACAATCCCCCCCCTTTTTACTTTCTGGACAAAACACAAAACGACATAACAAAAATTCAAAATCAAACTTAAACTCCCCCTATGTTAAACAACTCCCCCTAAACAAATGAAAATTGTTTAATAAAACAAACCAACATTAAAACAAACATTGTTTTTCAGCCACTTAATCAAAACAAAAAATAAGGTGAAAGCTGAGGAATTCATTAACTGTGAACCCTCTTCGACCTACGAGGAGATGTCGATGTTCCTTCACCCTGTGCCTTTCTCTTCCTCAGCAGCTTCTTCATTTTCTTCAACTTCTTATTTCTGTACCAGATCCTCTTTCGTCTCTTCTCCTTGGCTAAGCTGGCTAACACTTCGGTAGCTTCTCCATCAACGCCGTCATCTCAAGCATCTCCCCCTTTTTGTTCAGAATGCAAAAGGGCCTCCAACAAAGATCCTCGAAGCGCTTGCAAATGGGCAATATGATTATCGATCAAAGCTAATTATGCCCGAACAACTGGAGTGGAGAATTGCACCATGTTGGAACCGGTGTTAGGAACACCAGAACCGTCACCAGAATTCTTGGCAGTTCTAGGAGGCGCATTCCAAGGAAGATTAATGATGCATGCTCCAGTCAAATTCTGACCACTCAAAGAGAACCAATCAGCCTCTCTAGTGAGCACATCTTCGTCGGCAGGTCGAAAATCTTGACTCTCTAATAGGCTGTAGATAAGAGACGGAAAACACAGAGAGGACGCAGCCTTGGTCGTTGCCAATCTCGTGATGGCCTCAAAGACATGCTTGCCAAAGTTGGACTTGATGCCGCGAACAAGTTTGTACAAAAACACCGCTTGAGGACGAGTGACAACAGTCTCATTTTTGGTAGGCACCCAGCTGAAAACACCCACTTTGTGCAAAACAGAATAGAGAGAAGAAAGACACGTGCAGGGTAATTGCTCACGCCATTTCTTCGTCAGCCCACCAGACAAAAAAATTGATGACCTCATCCATGTCATCCACATTCGAGTCTCCATGATAAGACTCAGTCCCAAATGACTCATTAACCAAGTCAGGTGTAAAGAATAAACCTTCCAACGTACAAAAACTTTCCCATAATTAACAGACTTGGAATCCACAATAGACGGCAACATATTTGCATAGAACTCAAGGATCACATCATGCACAAATGGCATAATAGTAGTAACGGTCGAATACATACCTCGATGTTTGAAGAAGGTAATTAGGTTCTGCTTCTCAAAGATCTCAACCGGGACTCGGTGCTCAGTAATCATCCCTCGAGTTTGATAGCCTTCAAACAGCACTTTCGCTTCATTAGTCAAGGAATTTGGTGACACAGGCACCATGTCCTTGATTTCAACCCATGAACTTCATCTTAATCAAAATCATCAAACAACTGGTCATATGAGGGCGACGCACGTTCAGGGGCAGCAAAATCAGAATATCTAGAGCTAGAAGAGGAGGCAGGGTCAGTGGCAGGAGATGTTGGTTTTGGTGACACATCACCAGAACCAACATTGGTGGGCGGAGGAGCCTCCGATGGAGTTTTAATCGGAGACACAACCTTTGAACTTTCAGCAGCTTTTTTGGCAGCTTTGGCCTTTCTCTTTTCCATTCTGATGGTAGACAAGTAATCGCCAAAGGGATATGCATCGTCGGAGTCAGGAGAGTAATCGAAGAGCTCAGGCTCAGGCACTGGTCGAGTCATATTAAGTGGAGTGAGAGGACGAGCAACAGTCAGCGGATTGGAGGAACTTATAACCTCTCTAGTGAAGAAATCAAAAACTTCATAAGGGGGATTCGAATAGCTCGTAGAAGTAGATGATGGGGACACCTTGATGAAAGCTGGCGGATTATTCTTTTCCGCCAGACTCACGGTTTGCTTCCGGAAAGGCGTCGCCATTTTTGCTAGTCGAGGAGCAGAGGAGGTTGTTGGCGCAGCAACTGGTACGGGTGGCACATACTCATCACCATTAGAATCAGTTTCCACCGTAACATTCTCGGCCAGATTTATGTGCTCAATTGGCACATGGCGACGAGGACCATCTTGACTTTTTGGAACATCCGCCGGAACAACTCTCAGAGGAATGTTGCGAAACATCCACGATCTCTTATGGGTTGGGTTCCCAACCCGGCCAAAAGTGGCAGCGATGAATGGTAAATCAGGAGGATTGTCAACGTCAATCTCATTCCTTTTCTATCATAGAAACACCTGGACCTCCGGAAAACGTCGGAAGGTGCTGGAGTAGGAAAGTATCCTGAACATCGAGCGGCGGTGGAGTTGCAGATGTTGCAATCGATGATGGGTTCTAAGGGATACCACCACCAGTTTCCTTGCGAATGTCCAGTCCACTGAATCTTGGGAAATTTAGTGGAGCCTGTTCACCGGGGCGGACACACACGCCGGTAGTTCAGGAACATTGGATGGAGAAGATGGATTTGACATCCTTTAAAAATTTCAAAGAGAGAAAAATACACGAAACAAAGCAGTAATCGAGAGTTGTGGTAAAGTATTGAGGACCGGAGAGTTCAATTAGCAAGAGAGTTAGGGAGGAGTAGGGTAAACGGTAAAAAAAAATGATCCTTTATTCTGCAGAAAGTGACCGTTGTAGGAGAGAGAAAGGTAAAGTAAAAAAATAAAATAATAAAAAAAACTCCCTTATTTACCCAAAAACCAAATTTAATCCCTAACATTACTCTTTTCTTCCAAAAACAAACATCCACTCCCCCTTAATCTAGGACACATGATCCCAAACCACTTAACCACTATCTCATTAATTTGGAAATAAAAATCAAACGTCTCTACTACAAGATCAACCGAAAATAGAGCTGGATTTTTTAAACCATCACCATAGTAGAATTATTCTTTTGCAAAGTGATATTTTCACTCACCAAATTAGTCCCTTTATTACCTTTCCAACCGTCCGATTACAACGCCACTTAAACACTTGGTTTAGCAAGATTCACAACATAATTAAGAGGTTGAAAGAGTAGACGCAAGCACAAACAACAGAACACACATCAATAAAGCATCACCACAAAGTATAAATGTCCTAATTGATGCCTAAAAATCATGACCTAAAAAGGTTAAAAATACAGTTTATGGTTTGTGACTTGATCAGTGTTGCTTTTCATGACTGATGACATTATAACCAACATTGCTTTAGGTAAAGTCAATGAAAACAGACCCCTTAACCCAAGTTAATGACTACGTCAAAATCACTCAATTAGATGAAATTTAAAGATTGGATATTTTTTAATCCAGATCTTCTTCATCTTTTTATAGATTTGAAGAGAAATAGCTTATCTTCAGCAATTGCTGTTAACACCTCTTGTTTTTTGGACCTGGGAGAAAACCAATTTCTACGGGAAAGTTCCACAATCACTTAATTGAAGAGGTTAGTGTTTTTTTCACCATTTTTATTACAACACATGACCTTATTGCCCCTTCATCCAGACCCAATGCATTCAGATTATGTATGAGAAAGAAAGTAAAAATGCATGCATAAATATTCAGATGTTATGACTGATGAAAGTTTGGGTGTCATAACATCAAAACTAACACGGACTTAGATAATGCACATTTCAAGATCTCTTCTCAACCGAGAAAAGATCTCTAAATCTAATGACTTTGTGTGTCAGCAAGCTGATTGTCTATTCCTATATACTCAAGACTAACTATCTTTCTCTCAACCAAGTCACGAATAAAGTGGTACCTTATGTCAATGTGTTTGATTCGTGAGTGCTGGACTGGATTTTTTGAGATATCAATGACACTGGAATTATCACAGAGCACAGTTAATATTCTACTATGTAGACCGTAGTCCTCTATCATTTGGTTCATCCACAATAATTGTGTACAAGCACTTCCAGCTGCAATATACTCAGCTTCAGTTGTAGAAAGAGAAATGGAATTTTGTTTTTTGCTATACTATGAGATAAGATTATTACCCAAGAGAAAATAACCCCCTGTAGTACTTTTTCTATCCACAACATCCCTAGCCCAGTCCGGATCAGTGTAACCCACGAGTTCAGTACAAGTTTCTTTAGAATACCAAACACCCAATTCAGTTGTACCAACTTTATATCTAATGATTCGTTTAACAGATTTTAGGTGTGACTCTTTAGGATTTGACTGATATCTAGCACATAGACACACACTATAAATGATATCAGGCCTACTCGCTGTTAATTATAAAAGACTCCCTATCATGCTCCTATACATGGTGTTATCAACACCATTACCAATATCATCTCTTGACAGTTTTGTGGTTTTGACTAACGGTGTTTTCTTATGAGTATCATTGTCTAACCTAAATTTCTTAACAAGATTCTTATAATATTTGGAATGATAGAGAAAAATACCATCATCCATCTTTTTAATTTGCAAACCAAGAAAGTAAGAGAGATTACCTTCCATGCTCATCTCGAATGTATCGGACATTCGCGTGATAAACTCACTCACCATTTGCTCGTTAGTAGATCCAAAAATTATATCATCTACATAAATCTGGACAATCAAGATGTGATTATTTGATCTACAGAGAAATAAGGTTTTGTCAACTTCTCCTCGTCTAAAATTTAAAAACAACAAGTGTTGAGTCAACCTTTCATACCAAGCTCTCGGAGCTTGTTTTAAACCATATAGATCCTTTTTCAATTTTAAACCAGAATCTGGTTTGTGAGGATAAACAAACCCTTTGGGTTGCTCAACAAACACTTCTTCACTTAAAACTCCATTAAGAAAAGCACTCTTTATGTCCATTTGATGTAGAGATATTTTCATATGACAAGTAACAACAAGTAAAAGTCTTACAGATTCAATACGAGCAATAGGAGCAAAAGTCTCATCAAAATCGATACCCTCAATTTGAGTGTACCCTTGTGCAATCAATCGAGCCTTGTTCCTCACAATATTTCCTGCCTCGTCCATTTTGTTCTTGAAGATCCACTCGTTCCTGTTACATGTGAATTTTCTGGACGAGGAACTAGATCCCAAACATCATTTTTGGCAAGTTAATCCAACTCCTCTTGCATTGCCTTTACCTAGAATTCATCCTTAGGAACTTCTTCTACACACTTGGGCTCTATTTTGAAAATATAAAAAGATTCTCGAATTTTAGAATAGTTAGTAGATAAACAAACATA
Organism: Phtheirospermum japonicum; assembly: GCA_014905375.1. NCBI lineage: Eukaryota > Viridiplantae > Streptophyta > Magnoliopsida > Lamiales > Orobanchaceae > Phtheirospermum > Phtheirospermum japonicum. The sequence goes on along the minus strand of BMAC01000691.1, from coordinate 232,025 downwards.
CCTAACAATTTCTTTGAAGTTTATCTGCCGCTTTCTTGTACTTCTTTCATCGAGATCTCCAATGATATCTGATTCTGGAGCAGCTTGAGTAGGTTTTGGGTTTGATGTTAATATTCACATTCTTCAGCAAATTATAAAGCTCCATGAACTTTTTATTTTCTTTAGCCGGACGTAGTCGACTTGGGAACGGAACTCGATCAGTAATCGGGGGTGTTTTCTGTGCTGGCTGCAACTTTGAGAATTGACTAGGATCGTCAAATTACATATGAATAGGGTCTTGGTTTGGAATTGTCCTCTTAATGGATTCCAGAACATAGCATTTCGTTGACTTATGCATCTGATTTACCAGTTTAGTTGCGCCTTCTTTTTGTGGAACTGCCGTCGGAATAGGGTCCACCACTTCTCTTTCCTCCTCTTACTGGACTACACCATTATCAATCTTCTCCCCATTACTAAGTACATGAATAGCTAAGGCCTGCTCTATTTGACTTGGCAGCTTGTCCTTCTCTTTCAACAATTTTTCCATGGAAGCCTCAATTTGACCTATCACTATCTCCATGTTCTTCATATTTATAGAAAGGTCATTTATGTGCATAGTTAATTACTCTATGTTCATCATATTGTTATAAAGATCATTTACCTGCACAGTCAATTGTGCAAGCCCGTCTCGATTACGAATCGTCTCAGCCACTTAATTTTGCTGCCAAACCAACAACTGATCGTCTGGTTGAACCGTATTAGGTGCTTGCCCCTTCGTAGGATATTTATTTGGTGGGGGTGGTTCTAGGTATTGAGGATCCATTTGCTTTGGCATTGGAACATAGTTAGGGTTTCCCGGGCCATACTTGAAATTTGGATGATCGCGGAATCCGGGATTGTATGTGTTTGAGTAAGGATCGTAGTTCTTGGTGAATTTTTGGCCCAATTTTTTTTTTATGAAAGTTTTGTACGAAGTTCACCTCTTCGTCCCCATCTTCGTCAAACGTCACTTGCCATGCATTTGCTCCATGACCAAATGCTCCACAAATTCTACACAATTGTGTGAAGGTTGCGACGACTCCTCCTCTCGCTTTAACATGCTTGTCAACAAGGAGACTTGCTTCTTGAGTTTCTCAATCTTATCATCCTCGTCTAGAAAAGTTGACACTTCATTTACTTTGACCTTCCTAGGCCGAAAGCTCGTCTGGTGTGACTTCTCGCTCATTAGCTCAAATAGATCCCATGCTTCCTCCGCAGTTAAGTCTCAGAAATCACCGGCTTTTTCTTTCACTTTTGCTTATAGATCGACAACAAACCCTCATGAAAATAGTTGTTGACCATTTCAGGACTGTTGTTATGATGCGGGCATGCATGGAGGATCCCTTTATAACGTTCCCACGCCTCGTGGAACAATTCACCGTCCAATTGCTTGAAGTTGGTAATTTCTCTCCTCAACTTCACCGTCGTTTGGGCCGAGTAATACCTGCCCACGAATTTCTTGTAAACCGTATCCCAATAGGTTAGGGAGTTACGTTGCAACGATAGAAGCCACTGCTTCACTTTTTCCTTCAGAATACTCGGGAAACACTTCATTTTATGATGCCATCCATTTAGTCCTCGAGCTGGAATTTTGGACACTGCTACGTAAAATTGTTGAATGAAATTGAGTGGGTCTTCGTTTGGAATGTCGTAGAAAATGGGCAGCTGGCTAACGTCATTGGACTTCAAATCGTAGTCTCAGGCCGTAGGACCTAAGACTATGGATGAGCTGTATGGTCCGATGGTTGGGTACACGAGGTCGCCTTGTCGGCATACGTTCGGATCGAGGGGCTCGTACCCCACCAGAATTTGCACGTCCTCCGTAGTATTCCCGATTATCATAATATTGATCATCTTCATAATACCTATTATTCTCATCCTCATATACATCGTTTCGAGAATTTTTGTTCTGCCACGTATGGTACTATTGCCCTTCTCCTCTATTTCGGAAACAATGCGGTTCTCGCTCTCGGTTCTGGTTTTCATTATTTTGTTGGTTATTTTAGGGCTGGGGCCCGACGTTACAAACTTGGTTGCGCCCAAACTCTTGATTCGCCAAAGCATTGTAGGCTCGAGCTTCTCTTCGATATCGGAAGTGCTGTGATTGGTTCATAGGGTTTTCTAGTATCAAGATTTGGCGGTTGTCTTAGGGATGAGGCCCCCTGTTGTTCGCACCATCGAGGATCTCGAGTCCTCTTGGTTCCTCGACCTTGTTAAGCTCTTGGTTGTTAATAGGATCAGGTCTTCATCTCGGATGTCGTTCTGTTGGTCTCTCATGTGCATGTCATCATCGAGTAGCATGTCGTATGGTGAATCGCGAGGGGGGGGGGGGGGGGGGGGGGGTTTGCGATTGCCGCGTCCTCTCCCTCGGCCACCATTTGTTCTTCCTTCTCTTCCTCTGGTTGCTCTGCCGCCATTAAGTGGATTGTTTGACATGGTGGCTGGGATTACTTTGGATGAATTACCGTCGGAAGAAGGAAAGGGTTATCTCGGTCTCCCTACTCGTTCGATGCTGTTAATAAATGGGGAAAGCTCACCTTTTAGGCTTTTACGACCTTGCATCAACAACAAACAACATCAACGCATCGAGTGGCAAACCAAGAACAATGATACATATAGGCGGATAAACAAAAAGTAATACGAACTAACATCTTCAAAACCTTTTCCGATTCCTCGGCAACGCCGCCAAAATTTTGAATCGAACTTTCCGAACCTACTTTTATGAATATATTTGTCAAACGTTAAGTTCGCTCGCAAGAGTACGAGGTCACTCGTAGGTTGGTAAGTTCACTCGAATCGAATCTCTCGAGAAACTGACAATCGGAATTTTAGATGTTTGTTTAATCACAATATCACACAAGAACATGTATAATTGGGTTTTTTGAGTTTATAAACTACTAATTGAAAAGTAAGAGAAATTAATTAAAACTAATTAAATTATACTAACTAAGAAACTAGGGTTTAAAATCTTGATTAATTGAAACTAAGAACTAGAGGTTTAGAAACTGAAGAACAACTAAATAGCATGAATAAATTACTAATCTGATTACCAAGCATGAATAAACGAAACAAAATTGAAAGAAAAACGATTACAATCTATATTAACTATGAAATACAAAGTATCCAAGCATCAATAGGTCAATATCCAAAAAGAAAGAGCAAATTATCTAAAATCTAGAATTAACTAAGAACTAATCTAAAAAGCAATAAAAAGGTTTAGAGTACTTATTAGATCTAGAAAATGGTAAATCTCCAGCTATTCCAGAGAAAAGAAAGTGGATCTCGATTGAAGAACCAATCACAAACGAAGGAAAGGATCTTAAGAACTTGTGATCTTGGATCTTCAATCTCGATCGTGTATCTATGTAACAGAGGGTGGAAATGGACTCTCTCTGCGTCTCAAAACCCTTGGAAATTGTAAAATGTACCCTAGATGAAGTATGAAAGGGTATAAATAGGTTTTCCAAAAGTTAGGACATAAAATCTCCATATAAAGCTCGATTCTGGGTCGGCACTGACTTACGTCGATCGATGGACATCGGGTCGATGGGCATTCCAAAACTACATCGGTCATGTGCGTCGACCGACGGGGTATGGATCGATGTGGACATAGACTTTTGTTAAAGGGTTGTCGACATGGTGGTCGATCAACGCGTGCGGCTCCAATGCGTCGACGTCGCGTCGACGCCGACGTCGATAGATGGCCTCTCCTTTACGGCTCGTTTAACGGTTGCTTGTTCTTATCTCTTGGTCCTCACAAATGCTTGCGAGCTTAATCTTTAAAGTCCTGAGCGTCTCGACTACTAAGATATATGGGCAAAAATAGAGAATAATCACCCAATTGTATCAATTATGATCAAAACATGGTAAAATAAACTGGGGATATAAAAATACAAAAATATGCCGACTCTATCCAACTTATACCAAAACTAATAACAAATCTAACTAAAATATTAACCAAATGTGTACAAAAACCAAGACAAATTCATGTTAATCAATGGTATCACAAACCATCTCACCCGTGGCTATTTTGGTCAAAGAGGGGTACAAAAATATAGTGGAATTTTAGTTTGACGAAAGCATGTTGGGCCTAAGTACTATCTGGTAGTTTTCTAAGTATTCTTTAATATGTACCTAAGTATTAAGTATGATAAAACTAAGTACTCAATTTTCTACATAAAAATCCAAAGGTATTGGGCCACAGGGGAGCTAGCTTTAATTTATATAATAGATTAGGGAGTTGAAATAAAGAAAATGTAAAACGGGACTAAACCCCAAAATGAAAGAAACTAAAGGGGGTTACTACCCAAAACCCCTTTGTTTGTTTGTTTTTTTTATTTTTCATTCATGTGCTACCAAAAAAAAAAAAGAGATAGAGATAGAGAGAGAGTGAAAGATGATTTTATCCCTATAAATACCACGTGTTAAGCTCCGAAGTCCACCATTAGGCTATCATGAAAGGTAGGTCTCAAACTCAAAATTTTTTAGACCCCAAAATATTATTTCAAAAAAAATTAAATTTATGTTCAACATTTTTAGACCCCAAAATATTATTTCCAATTAAAATAACTTTTTGTTAAAAGTAATTTCTGTTGTCATTTTGTCCTATCCCAAATGGATATTTTTGCTTTTTTTAAGTGGGTCTCATAAATTAGTCTCAAATCATGTCGAAAGTAGGGAAGAAGGCTTTCACCAAGAAAGGTCTTGTCAGAGCCTTTATATACAATAGACTATTCTACACCCATCCAGATCCAGCTAGGACAGAGTAAGATAGCTCTTTAAAGATATTGGGAATCCCCACCGGGAAATCAACCGATTCCTGATAGAGAGATTTTAGGACAATTTTCCTCATACCGGAAAGAGCTCCCTTAAGACTGATAAAGGGGAGGGCAGATATTGACCGCATCAACAAAAGCAAAATCAGAAGAGAGCCCGGTGTTCGCCACAATCGATGATCAAAATCGGAATACATGTCCTCATATCTATGTGGAGGGCGCTGATTCGCGAGTCTGGTCTAGCAAGCCGTAAACTTCTTCGACCCATTTCATTTTGACTCACCGAACACCCACCCTGCTGGTTCATACAAAGAAAGCCTCGATCCGAAGGGCTGTCTCAACCTTCAGAATATTGAGTATAAATTTACGTTTGGAGTTATTTTTTAGGTTTTGTACTCAAAATTATGAGTTTGAGACCTACATTGGTATTTTTTTAGGTATTATACCCAAAATTATGAGTTTGAGACCCACATTTAGAGATAACTTTAGGGAAGCAATTTGTTACATTCGTATATATTGAGAGGTAATATGTCAAAAAAAATTAGATGGTTTGGGGAAAAAAAACCAATGGTTGTGAAAGTTTAAAAAATACTCCAATAATTAATGTAGATAATAACCATTAGATGCAGAAAAAAGGTACTTTTTGGAGATTCTGGTACAAATAAAATTGATATTGAATTAATTATTAACTTACATAAAAGCCCATAAAAATAAATTGTATCCGAATAATAGAGCAACTGGATCTTTTGAGGGTAACATTAAGTAAATAATATATTTTAATATAAATTGAAGAAATAACATATATGTAGGAGAAATTAAAAAAAATATAGCGGGACGCTAACAGCGTCCCTGAGTGAATTTGTAAAACAAAAAGTTTTAATCTAGGCGCTCTCGGGGTCATTTTGCAAAAACAAAGTTCACAAAATACAAAACTACTTTTTGACTCAATTTCTATCAGGGCTGCTACAACAAAATATGGATATACGATTTTTTAAATAAAAAAAAAAATCTCAAAATACGGGACTCCTAGTTTACGGAATCTCTATCGGAAATAGTACAACAAAATACCACTTTGAAACTGTGGTATACACCTAGTTTTCTTTTATTTATAACTTCATTTAAAATTTAAAATTTATTTTGTTTGAGAATTTTAATTACTACTCATTTTTCATTTAATTTGTCTAACCTTTAATTAGTTTTTTTGACGTGTACTACATGATTGACATAAAACTATTTATATGACGTTTATAATTTATATTTCTCTAATATCCACGATCAAATATTAAATCAAAATAAATCAGAATCGTCATATAGATAGTTTTATGTAGATCATTTAGTAACCGTTAAAAAACCAATTAAAATTTGGACAAATCAAACGAAAAATTAGTAGCAATTAAATTTCTCAAAAAAATTAAATTTTAAGATTTTTAATAAAAATAATAAATAAAAGAACGTCCGATAGAAATTGCGTCAAGTAGCAGTCCCTTATTTTGTGTGTTTTTTTAAAAAATTTATATCCACTCTTTAGAGTGGTATTTTGTTGTACCAGCCATGATAAAGCAGCAGTCCTGTATTTTGTGTATTTTTTTTTATGGCAAAATGACCCACCAGCTTCTTGGATTTAAACTTTTTTTTTCAAACTCTTCCAGGAACGCTGGTGGCAACAACGTCCCGGTATATTTTATTTTTTTCTACATATATAATATATATATAACAAGAATATATATTATATATATATATATATTTTAACTTATATTAAAATATATATTATTTATTTAATTTTACCTCTTTTGAGCAAACACTAAAACAAAACACCACTTATTAAGCTGATATACTTACACATATTAAGGGAAAAAATATATATATGGAGAAAATAAGACCTCTCATCAGAAGACATACATAATCTAAATTAAAAAACAAAAAGAAAATTTATATATATATATATTTTTAACTTATATTAAAATATATATTATTTATTTAATTTTACCTCTTTTGAGCAAACACTAAAACAAAACACCACTTATTAAGCTGATATACTTACACATATTAAGGGAAAAAATATATATATGGAGAAAATAAGACCTCTCATGAGAAGACATACATAATCTAAATTAAAAAACAAAAAAGAAAATGGTTTCCTCCATCCTCTCATTGAGTGAAGATGGAGGGAGAAAAATATGATGTGATCGAAAAGCTCAAACAACAGAATCAGATTGAACCATCTTTGTTACTCTTCCACGAACCGAATCAACCTGCAAAATATTATTGAGATGGTTCCGGTGTAGGAACTCTGATGATCAATTCAAAATCTTGATGAAGGATAGCTAAATAGATATTAACATAAGAGATATATGAAGAATCGATATTAGGAATTAAAATAGAGTGTGTATCCCCTATTTATAAAATTATTTAGATTTGTATTCTACGTAATAGAGTTCTTTCTGTAAAATCTCATTAAACCAAGGAGCAGGTATTAATTGACTCTTCTTTTCTTATTTAAAAGGACTTTGAGCCACATTTAGTTTATGAATATAATAAAAACTCACGCCGGGAAATATTTTCTTAGCACCGACCTCAGTCCTATTTAACGGTCCAAATGGTCAGGCGAAGCCGGGTTCGGACTAAAGGATGACCAAGTTAGGTGGGGTATTTTTTGTTGGCATATCAAAAGGCGATACGTGTGTATCCAAGTGAGTCGAAACCATTATTGTATAGGCATTAAACGCCTCTAGACCGAGGTGATTATGTCCAAGTTCATTAAAAAATATGTGGACGAATAATTAGGACCCAGTGCTCGTCTATGCGGCAAAAATGGGCTCAATGTTCGTTATATAGCAAGAAAGAAAAGAACTCTCCAGATACCAAAATAATTGGCTTGTTACAAATATTCTCAACCAACTCACTATTTGTGAATAGTGCTCATATTTATTATATTTATGTTGAATGACTATTTTAATCCTGATTAGATTATTTAATTACGATTGTACCATCTGAAATTTTCCTATAGATAATTATAATGAAAATTATACATGAATATTCATTATTTATATACTTTCCCTACTTTCTCTCTAGTTTATAACATGTTATCAGTACGAGTCTCTAACTAAGTAATATGAAGAAAATATGCTCTGCAGTTGCATTTATATTATAGATGATCCTCTTTATCAGAAAATTGAATTATTACATTGAACACTCGTACATCTTTTATCTTTCTATGCAAATCATGAATCCAATAATACTCATTTTATTTTCACTATCTTTTACACATCTATTTGTGAGTGAAACAAAAACACAACCACCCCCATTCTCTTTTTCTCTCTCTTGTTTCAATATATTCATCCAAATAAAACTAAATAAATAAATTTAATTAATTAATTGAGAAACATAAGCACAAAAAGAAGTTATAGACTTAGAAGAAATGGAAGCTAAATCTTAGCAAGTGCATATAACACGACGCCTGCCACGGGGCATGGTGATGGTACAAGATGAAGCCACTACCTGAGATAGTCGACCACCGTGCCACGGACCTTGATCTGGCCGCCTCCGGCATCGACTTGAGGAGCCTACACAAGCTGTGCAACCTAACCGACTACACGCTGCCGTTGCTGGAGTAGATGGCCTCACTCCCGCAGCAGGGGAAGGTGGTTCTTGCAAGACACATTGTAGTGGACCAAGTACAGAAATAGAGAAGAAGGAAAAAGATAAAGAAAGTGTTAGGAAAATTACAAAGAGCACAACTGGGAATGTAATATATCACTCAAACTGGAAAAATAAAACAGAAATAAAAAGTCAAGTCGAGTCGAGTTTATAACTCTGTCCACAAGACGAAATAGCCGCGGTAGTGCCTTCGGTTTTGGCTATTCGTCTCCAAAGATGAAACGACTTCGTCTCTGGTATTACAGCACCGTAAATACCAGAGCTCCGGCGAACTGGGTGAATATGGTCTGAGCTAAGTAAAGAGAATAAAACAGAAAACAATATGTAGTGTTGTTGTGTGTTCTTCATTTTTCCAGGTGCTTCAGGTGCGAAATGAACTGGGGCCTCTCACCCTTTTATAGGGGTTCTAGCAGGAGGTAACAGCCTGCTTAATGACATCCTTAAAGGCGTCATTAAGTCATTCAAACAGGCAGTCATCTGCCAGCATGAACCTGGACGGGCTCAGCGTGCACATGCATTGCATGTTTGAAATCGTATGTTATGTTAACGTCTGAACGGTCAGGAGTTGATTTGAATTCTCAGGCATTTGAGAAAGTTCAGGGGTCAAAACTGCACGTGGCTAAAAAGTAAGCCAGGATTGAACCAGAACAGGACCCCACACGGACCACCTCAATCGGACCAATTGCCCAAGACCCAAGACCCAAGACCCAAGTCCCAGGCCCAGGACCCAGGTTCGGGTCCGGGACCAGGCTCGTCTCCGCCATCGACTTCACTGAAGACAGACGGGCGAACCCAAATTCAGGAGCCCGCGTAAGCTTTGTTCACACAAAGCCCACAGTACCCGTTGGCCCACTTGATATCCAATAATGAAAAGAAATCATTATTAAACTCCCTTCCACATTGACTAACTTTTGATGTGGAATACACAAAAATACACTTAAGCAACCGTTCAACTTCCAAGCATCATTTCTCACTCACCAATAATTAGATTTGAGAAATTCAAAGTGCTACGATAATCTACATGACACGTAGATCGAGCCTATATAATTCGTTAACACGAATTTTCGCTGTACCATTAAATTAAATAAATAAAATTTACAACAATCCCCCACATGAGTGAGAAACTCAAAAAACGAAAAGCATGAATGCAAATACATAGCTCAGTCCTTAAGAGACAATAGAGAATAGGGAGAAGTGGCTTATGGTCTTGAACCTTCCTTAGCAAATACTACCGAGCATATCGGCGGATTAGTGAACATAATTCTTGAACTATTCCCCTTTGTGTATACTAGACAATATTACCAACCCACTAAGGTCTCAAAAATTCTTCCGTTCTCACGTTTGTGTCCGTTTTTGGCCATGGACAACTTCTTTGGATTCATAAGCATACAATAGAAGCGGCCCTCACTTCTCGCTTACATAGGTGATTCTTAAAACCAGCATTCTGTCATACTCAAGTCAAAGACCTGCACAAGAATCATTAAAATCAGAGATTTATACTCACCGCGTGACAGATTATAAACTCTACTTTTACCGTTAAGGAATAGGGTCGTACAGTTTTACTTACCCAGACTTTTATAGTTTAGTTTTCCCATTGAACCAAGTTTGTGGGATCTCCACTCATCATGGTTGGGTTTCCACTACAATCATCTTTATGATGTGGATTTCACTCCCATTCCTTCAAGCAACTTATACATCTGATCTCGAGCTATGTTCTTAGTGAATAGATCCGCTAGATTATCTATCGACCTTACGTAGTCAACTGAGATAATCCCACTCGATAGCAGATGTCTTACGGTATGTCTCCGACGAATATGTCGAGACTTACCGTTATATAAACCACTTCTTGCCCTTCCAATAGCAGCTTAACTATCGCAGTGAAGCATAACCGGCGGCACGGGTTCCTCCCAACATGGAATATCTTCCAGAAAGTTACGAAGCCATTCTGCTTCTTCTCCTGCTTTGTCCAAAGCGATGAACTCAGATTCCATGGAGGATCGGGATATACATGTCTGTTTAGTGGATCTCTAAGAAAAAGCTCCTCCCCCTATTAAAAACACATATCCACTAGTTGACAAAGAGTCCTTTGAGTCGGATATCCAGTTTGCATCACAGTGACCTTCAAGTACCCTGGGATATGTACCATAATGTATCCCAAAGTTCAGAGTATACTTTAAGTATCTCAAAACACTCATAAGCGCTTTCCAGTGTTCTCTACTTGGATTGCTTGTATATCGACTAAGTTTGTTTACCGAGCAAGCTAGATCAGGTCTTCTACAGTTAGAGATGTACATAAAACATCCAATGATCCTAGCATAGTCCTTCTGAGCAACAGGGTCACCTCTGTTCTTACTCAAGTGAACGTCGAGTTCCATATATGTATTTTCTGGAAGACTATCGTGTGCATTGAATTTCTTGATCACTTTCTCAAAGTAATGAGATTTTGATAAGACAATTCCATCTGTAGTTCTTATGATTCTTATGCCAAGAATAGTGTCAGCAACTCCTAGATCCTTCATGTCAAAACTCCTTTTCAGCATGAGTTTCGTCTCGTTAATCACTTGTAAGTTGCTACCCATGATTAACATATCATCTACATAAAGACATACTATAACAAATTTGTCATTAGTATTCTTAATGTAGACACACTTATCGCACTCGTTTATCTTGAAGCCATTTGAAATCATCACTTCATCAAATTTCAAGTGACATTGTAAATGTGCTTGTTTCAAGCCATACAAAGACTTAACAAGTTTGCACACCTTTCTTTCTTGTCCAGGTTTTACAAAACCTTCAGGTTGTTCCATATAGATTTCATATTCTAAATCGCCATTTAGAAAAGTTGTTTTAACATCCATTTGGTGAATCTCAAGATTGTGCAAAGCAGCAATCGCTAGAAGCACCCAGATAGAGGTAATTCTCGTCACATGAGAGTATGTATCAAAGAAATCATATCCCTCCTTCTGAAAAATCCTTTCACAACCAGACGAGCTTTATACTTATTGATTGATCCATCAGCTCTGAACTTTCGTTTCAGAATCCATTTACTCCCTAAAGGTTTACAACCTTCAGGTAAATCAGTCAGAATCCACGTATGGTTCTCCATGATCGAATCGATCTCGCTCTGTACAGCTTCCTTCCAAAACGAACTATCAGTCCGTGAGAAAGCTTCTTTCAAAGAGTTTGGTTCTTCATCCAACATGAAAACCACATAATCGGGACCGAAGTCCTTTGCAACTTTTGCTCGAGTGCTCCTTCTAGGAGTTAGAACTTCATGTTCTAAACTAGGTCATTTGCTAGAATTAGGTTCAACCCCCACAAGTTCTTGAATTGTAATTCCTTCAGCATTACCAGTGTTTGAACTGGAAGCAGCTTTATCCTTACAAGGATACATATCTTCAAAAAATATCGCATTCCTTGACTCAATGGTAGTTCTGACATTCATGTCCGGAACATCTGACTTATAGATTATAAATCGATAGGCGCTACTATTAAGTGCATAACCAATAAAAATATAATCAACCATTTTGGGTCCGATTGTCACCTACTTTGGTAGAGGCCTTCTACCTTCGCTAAACACCCCCACACTTTGAGGTATTTGTAAGAAGGTTTCCTTCCTTTCCACAACTCGTAGGGAGTTTTGTCCCTACCTTTAAGTGGAATTTTATTGAGGATATAGTTAGTTGTCAAAATAGCTTCCCCCACATGTTCTGAGGTAACCCAAAACTAATTAACAACGCATTCATCATCTCTTTCAAAGTACGATTCTTGCATTCTGCAACGCCGTTCGATTGAGGTGCATACGGAGCTTTAGTTTGATGAATTATCACACTTTCGTTGCACAACTCCTCCAACGGAGCTCCTTATTCCCCTCCTCTATCGCTTTGGATAAATTTGATTTTGCAGTTAAGTTGATTTTCGACTTCATTTTTGAAGTTCTTGAAAGCTTCAATAGCCTCATCTTTACCTCTTAAAAGGTATAGTTAACAATACCTTGTGCAATCGTCAATAAAAGTAATGAAATACTTTTTACCACCTCTTGTTCGCACAAACTTCAAATCACATACGTTCGTGTGAATTAATTATAGAGGTGTCGTGCTCCTTTCTACCGATTTAAACGGTAACTTTGTCATTTTTGCTTCTACACAAATTTCACACTTACTTTTATTAACAAATTCATTTACCTTAAGTAAATTGAGATTTGACAAATGTTTTATTGCATTTAGATTAACGTGGACTAATCTACAATGCCATAAACTAGAGCACTCAGTCAAGTAAGAGGAATCAGAAGCAATTTTATTAATGATAGGTTTTGGGCGTATAGCCATTACACTGAGTTTGAACAGACCATCTATAAGGTAACCCTTTCCCAGAGGTGTTCCAAACTTTGACAAAACAAACTTGTTATCCTCAAATATAAGTTTAAAACCACGACTAACTAGTATTGAACCAGAGACTAAACTCTTCCGGATGTCCGGAACGTGCAGCACCTCATTTAGAGTGATCTCCTTTGCAGAAGTCATTTTGAGGACAACCGAGCCAACACCTGCAAATTGCGAAGACGCTTGGTTTCCCATTTTCAACTTTCTTCCCTCACAGGGATGGTATTTGGAGAACAAGCTCTGGTTTGCATACACATGGGCAGTTGCACCAGTATCGATGAACCATTGACCATGGTTCTCGGCCATGTTAGCTTCCTCAGTGATAACCGCAATGAGATCATCACTAGTCAGCTCTGTCTGGACTAAGTGAGCACTTGGCTTGCCCTTCTTTTTATTTGGCTTGTGACAGTCCTTAAACCTGTGTCCAGTTCTTCCACAATTGAAGCAGTCGCCGCTGAACTTCTGAGAAAAAGGAGCTTTCTTCTTTGCGTTGCCAGGATGCGGCCTCTTCTTCGAGTTGTCTCCTCGTTCGAGTAGGTTCAACTGAAATTTTCGAATTCTTTTACTGAACTCAAACTTCAGACTCAATTCGTACCTTCCGGATAACATCTTCAAGAGACATAACCTTTCGTTTGTGCTTGAGGTATGTCTTGAAGTCTTTCCAGTTCGGTGGAAGCTTATCAATCATGGAAGCATCCGTGAAAGAATCCGGAAGAACCATCCCCTCGGCGTGGATGTCATTCACCAGCATTTGGAACTTTTGAACTTGTTCGATAACCGGGCAAGAATCAACCATCTTGTAGTCCATGAAGTTCGTGACTATAAATTTCCTAGTTCCAGCCTCGTCGGAACTGTATTTCTTCTCAAGTGCCTCCCATATCTTCTTGGAGGTCTTTACGTCCGAGTACACGTTACTCTGGCTATCTTCTAGGCTACTTAAGAGAAGGCCTTTGCACAGATAGTCGCCGTTGTGCCAGTTATCGTAGGTGGCACGAACATTGAAGTTGGTCTCTGACTCGTCCGGAGTGGGTGGTTTGTCTTCCTACACGAAGTTAGCGACACCAAGCATCGTAAGGTAGAACATCTTTTGTTGCACCTCTTGAAGCCTTCACCAGTGAATTTTGGAGTCTTCTCCGCGGCGGGCATGATCCGTGAGGAGTGCACCGGAGCGTTTATAGTTGGAACAAAGGTTCCCATCATACCCGTTGAATGGGTAACAGAAGAGTATGTCGGCGGAGCCATTGCGAACATGCTTGGAACCGTGGTTCTTGTCATCACAGTCGAAGATGACACATTTTGGACCGAAGTCCCCATCCCATAAGGGAATGAACCAGCAGCCGAAGCTGTGCTTGAGAACATGCTCGTAACCGTAGTTCCCGTCATCCCAGTAGGATGGCTCACAGCCGAAGCTGACCCAGTTTGGACCGAAGTCCCCATCCCATAAGGGAACGATCCAGCAGATGAAGCTGTGCCCGAGTTCGGGTTGGTTTCCGAGAAGCGCCTCGACAGTGTCTCCAGGAGGGTGTCGATTGTCCCTTGGTTGAAGAGGAAGTCAGCATGACTCATGGTCGTGTTTGGCGTAGAGGCGCCAATCGTCGTGGTGTTCGTGACTGCAGGGGCAGTGGTCATCGTCGAAATGGTGGAGGAAAAGGCAGGAGCGGTCGAAGTGATCGGAGTGCTGAAGGTCGACATTCTTTTCCAGTTTAGGGATATTACAAATTATTATTTCGTCTTGCGATTGTTAGGAAAGTCACAAAGAGCACAACTGGGAATGTAATATATCACTCAAACTGGAAAAATAAAATAGAAATAAAAAGTCGAGTCGAGTTTATAACTCTGTAGTGCCCTTCGGTTTTGGCTATTCGTCTCCAAAGATGAAACGACTTCATTTCTGGTATTACAGCACCGTAAATACCAGAGCTCCGACGAACTGGGTGAATATGGTCTGAGCTAAGTAAAGAAAATAAAATAGAAAACAATATGCAGTGTTGTTGTGTGTTCTTCATTTTTCCAGGTGCTTCAGGTGCCAAATGAACTGGAGCCTCTCACCCTATTATAGGGGTTCCAGCTGGAGGTAACAACCTGCTTAATGACATCCTTAAAGGTGTCATTAAGTCATTCAAACAGGCAGTCATCTGCCAGCATGAACCTGGACGGGTTCGGCGTGCACATGCATTGCATGTTTGAAATCGTACGTTATGGTAACGTCTGAACAGTCAGGAGTTGATTTGAATTCTCAGGCGTTTGAGAAAGTTCAGGGGTCAAAACCGCACGTGGCTAAAATGTAAGCCAGGGTTGAACCAGAACAGGACCCCACACGGACCACCTTAATCGGACCAATTGCCCAAGACCCAAGACCTAAGTCCCAGACCCAGAGCCTAGGACCCAAAAGTCCGGGTATGGGACCGGCTCCGCCGAAGGCGAATGGGCGAACCGAAGTCCAGGAGCCCGCGTAAGTTTTGTTCATACAAAGCCCACAATACCCGTTGGCCCACTTGATGTCCAATAATGAAAAGAAATCATTATTAATCTCCCTTCCACATTGATTAACTTTCAATGTGGGATACACAAAAATACACTTAAGCAACCGTTCAACTTCCAAGCATCATTTCTCACTCACCAATAATTGGATTTGAGAAACTCAAAGTGCTACGATAATATACACGACACGTAGATCGAGCCTATAAAATTTATTAACACAAATTTTTGTTGTACCATTTAATTGAATAAATACAATTTATAACAGAAAGACAGTAAAATATTAAAGTTGCCATAAACCAAAGAAAGAAAAATAAAAAATATATGCGTACAAGAGGGTCACAATGGAGGAGCGAAGTAAATAAACCTAAAAGGTAATCAATACTCCTTCTATTATTTTTAATATACTAAATAATTAAACTATGAAACTCATTTTCATAAAAAAATAAGAATTATAAATTGTCAAAATTAAATTATCTTGATATCATAGTGTTCAGTTTAATGTGTTCTTCATTTTGAGACCAATATTGGAATATTTTAAAGTTTTAATAGTTAAATTAAAAATTGGTACCTAACTATGGAGAATCGCGGAATGATACTTGGACTTGTAGATATTTATTTTTGTATTATTGACACTCTACAACGAGTTATATGTGGTACCATGCGCCGACCAGGCGGTTCGACCGTCGGCAACCGAAAATTGATTGATGGTAGCCGATAGTTTGACGTATCATCCAGTAGATGATAATTTTATAAAGAGATATAGATATCATCTCGCGGTGTCTAGGCATTACTAGCACCAACAATCACTAGCGACTGATGATATTTGGTGGTTTGACGTATTGGTGATGGTCATATCTTGAAAAAATTGACCGAACAACTTTCGAATCATGATATCGAAGTGTAGTTGGTATTTGGATTGAATTTTGATCGTCCATGGATAATTTGACCATTTAATATTCATGATCATGGATCAGTACCCTGCTCCTGAAGAAGCAGTTAAGTATTTATAATTTAAATTCTTGCATTTTATCTACTTGAATAATGTCTAAGTGGTGGGTTATACCACTATTTGATGATTTTAGTTTCTGCTATTTAAATATTACAATACCTCTTATGTGATGAGTTCAATTATCACAAGATGGATGGTTTTACATATTTATGCAATCAATATAACAAGTGATGGGTGATACCGTCTACTAAGCAGATCTTACTTTCAAAGAAGTACTTATTGATTACGCAATTTAATTATTGTAATTTAATATCATTTATTCAATTTAAATATTACAGTATTTCTAATGTAGTGGGTCATAACACACAATTGGCTAATTTCTACTATAAAGAAGTAATTGATGAGTTATTCGAATCCTGCTCCCAAAGTAGCAGTCGATTGAAATAAAATTCGTTCTCCACGCTTATTAGAAATTAATGGGGAATATCGGAGCAAGTGGTACTAGAAGCTACAACAGATAATTTAAGAAAATAACTTCTCAATAAATCTCATGTTGATAAAAGAATTATATCACTTAAAATAATCATATGAGATCACATTGACATGATAATGACACGCTCTCGAAGAAGCATATATCACTGACATTAGAGTCGTGAAGCACTAAATCCCTATATTTGCATAAAGGCAAAATGTTATTATTATTACTCATGAAGAAGTATAAAATAATCAAAGTGAAGATACTGAAATTAGATTAAAACCAGTGAACACTCGACATTGAAATACAAAAAAATATATTAATCTCATGAAAATGGTGGGGTGCTGATGCGACATCCAATATTCAGGTCTGGACGCACGTGGGTTTTTAGGTCTATAACACGCCCTCTTCTTTAGAAGGGGTGATCTCTCCTATAGGGGGCAAGTTGTGTATAGGGGTGGCGAGCACTTATGTAAGAGTGGCGAGCTCTTATGTGGGGTGGCGAGCTCTTATGAAAGAAATGGTATAATAACAGCTCGATATTGAGTGGGCCCTGGTGGGATGATGTTGACGGTATGGTATAGGGCCCCGGTGAATTAAAGGCAAGATATGGTTACCGGACCATGGTTATTATGATAACTTAACAAAACACAAGAGTTCTAATATTCATGGTAACTTAGCATAAAGGAGAAATCCTAATTCTAAGTCGGTGGTTAATTATGGTATTATTATATGAGTAGGAGACGGAAACCTTAGATGGGGAACATGTCTCTTATCTATATAAAGAGAACATAGGCCTCGTTTCTATTCTAAGTTGACTTTATCTTACTTTGAGCTCTCATTTATTCACTATTAAAAAGGGGCTGACTTAAGCATCAAAGGGCTTACGTCGGGGCTGTCTTGCTTGGGTTTTGTTTTCTAGGTTGATCAGGTCACCACAAGTCTTCTGAAGGTCAATTAAGTCGGCAAGAGCAAATTTTAGGTTAATATTCTTATTTCTTGGTTAAATAATCTTTTTGGTCGCATCAAGTGGCGCCGTTTGTAGGAATACAAAGGACATCGAGTTCTTGAGCGAAAGACATGAGAATCTCAAAATACATACATGAATGGAAGAGATATCATACCTCATACTTTGGATTTTGGCTCTGACGCGAGCAAGACTAAGGATATGGGTAAGGAGAAGCAGGTTGCTGAGGAACTGTTTTGCACGTAATTGTGGCATTTTATCTTGTGTTTCTAGTTAGAGTTTAGCGTTAATTGTAGTAGTTTGAGTCTTATTTTGTTAAGGTTTTAGATTATTCTATCATTTGTAAGTTTGAGATTGATTGGTGTGTTGCAATGATAAATCATGAGGTTTTTGGGTCCAAATTCTTATATTGTAGGTGGCCAAGGGAGTTAGAGTTGCTCTGAGTCGCATTGTGAGGTGTCCAAGATCGAGTCGAGRCCTTAAAGTCCAAAATCCGTGCCGAAACAAAGAAACCATGCCGGAAGAAGCCGAGATCGACTGAAAAGCTACCGATCGACTGCCTGATCGCCTGGCAGTCGATCGATAACCTTTCAAGAATCGACTGAAATGCTGAAAATCGACCGAATTCCAGGGACTTCCTCCCTTTTTCAAGAAGCAGTCGATCGACTGCCTGCTGCCCAATCGACTGGTAGTCGATCGACCGCMCCTCCCGGATSGACTGAACTGCTCAAGGATCGACCAAATTCCAGAGATTTCCCAAAAATCGACACTTCTCCAAGAAGCAGTCGATCGACTTCTTACTGTCGATCGACTGCAGTCGATCGACTGGCCACTAGCAGTCGATCGACTGGAAGTCCGGGAATCAGCGCGAATTTATGATTTTACCCCTACTAATAGCTATATAAACCCCATTTTTAACCCCAGAAGATTATCCTCTCTTCCCCCAACTCTTGCATGAGGCTTGGGAAAGAATTTTCTCTCATTCTTCTCTAGATCTACTTTCTCTCTCTTAGGTTTTGGATTTAATTTTCAAGCAATTTCCTTGGGTTTGTAAGCTCAAGAAGAATCCAAATATTCCTTTGGATTAGCACTTTCAATTGTAATTCAAGTTTGGGATTCTCCATTTAATTTTAGTAAGCCTTCCTTTTACTTTTAAGCTTTGTTCTTCATTTTCATGCATGTTCTTCAATTATGCTTTTTGCCTTAGCTACTTGATTCCATGATGAAACTTRTGATTTGGCTATGAATTATGGATGAGTGACACATCTAGATTGTAGATCAAGCCTTGGATCATCATGACTTTGAGTTTTACTTATGCTTTATTTTGAATTAAGTTTCCATGCATAGTTTTAAATTGAATCCTAGATCTACTCTTCGTTTTTCGTTGTTTTCCTCCAAGTTTTGAACTTTCAYGTTAACTTTYCTTGCTCTTTMTATTGGTGCTTTCAATTTTTGGTAATTTGCTTTATTTGAATTTTTATGCATGGTTGTACCTTGTGCTTGCATGCTTGTACTCGGTGAAACATTGCATTTTCTTGCTTGTTTTCATTATTGCTTTGCATTTTCTATTTGAGGCATACGACGAGGCATCCGACCAATTTGCTCTTTCAATTTTTAGGATAGTTAGTTATTTTATTTGTTTTATTTTCATTTTCCTTTTATTTTCCAAGCTTGAAACACCTTGAAACTTGCAATTGAAACGATTTCCGATAATACCGAGCCAAATGAACTTTCAAATCTTTTGAACCACGAAAAACTACACTTCAAAAATGGCGCCGTTGCGACTCGGCTTGGTTAAGGCTTTCGATTTAATTGTCGTTTCGTTGTGTTTTTAGCTTTCCTTTTTATTTGACGTTTTCTTTGAGTATGCAAAGTTCGTATAACTTTGGTGGATACATTCCCGGCATGGGAGGGCATGGTTCAAACCATGCCGGGAATGAGAGGTTGTATAATGGTCGTGGCAACGTGGGAGGGCATGGTGCAAACCACGTTGCCAACGATGGATATGGTTTTGAGAGACCCGGCATGGGAGGGCATGGTGCAAACCATGTCGGGTTTGATGGTTTTTCGAGCATTAATGGTTCATTGGGGGGTTATGGTGCTCAAAGTTCCTATCCAAACGTGCAAGCCCCGACTTCCCGCCCATATGGCTATGATGCTCCTCGCTATTCTCCGAACGTGCAAAGCCCGACTCCCGTCCCGTATGGCTTTGATGCTCCTCCATATTCTTCGAATACGCAAGGCCCGACTTCCGGTCCGTATGGCTACGATGCTCCTCAATATACTTCGAATATGCGTGGCCCGAGGCACGACCCATATGGATCCCCTCCCGTTTCCCGTTACAATCCCGTGCCGAAAATGACTCCGAGTGGAAATGTGGGGGGTGGATATCCAAGTCCCACCCCGTATAGTGGTAATGTCATTCCCGTTCAAGATTCGAAAAGGAATAATGCTCACTTTGGGAATTCCCGCCCGCGTCGAGGTCCTCCTACTTTTGGGACGAGCGTACCCGTATATGATAAATACGAGGAAGAGTGGGAGTTGTTTGGTGGTCCGGGCTCCAACTTCACATGTGGCCCTCCCATCCGCACTATGGGAGATGTTAGTAGACCTTTTTTGGGATGTGCATGGTGTGTAACGAGTGATCATCTTCCCGAATCTTGCCCGGATCTCTCCTCGCCAACGCCTCCCTCGGAGAATGTGTATGGGGATCATGGACTTCATGTGGAACCGGATTATGCTACGCTTTCTTTTACTCCACCGCCGACTCCCGATCCTTATGAGTACTTCGGAGGTTCGAGCTCTAATGACCAAAACGCCCTTCCCGCCTTCGATGTTTCGGTGCATGCTCCTATTCCACCACCCAATCCGAYTATCTTGGCCTTGTTGCAAGAAGTAAATTCGTTGATCACTACGTGTGGTGCTATTGAGGCTAAGTGTGGTGCTAGGTGTGATGCTTTTGATGCCACATTGGACCAAATCTCAAACGATATCGATATGCTTAAACAAGCTCAAGCGGATTCCTTACTCATGGACATGATTCAAGAGTTAGTCGAAGAAGCGTATATGGAGGCCAAGACTAATGAAGAGGTGGTTGGCCCGACCGTTGATATTGAGGGATGTCGAGAGGATGAGCCCCTTGTTCTAAATGATGAGCCGGTTGTGCCTCTATGTGACACCAATTTGTGTGTAAATGACTCTCGGTGTGTCGTTGAGGGCAACGACGACTTTTTAGAGGGGGAGGTGGAGGTTATTGGTGAGAAGATTGTTAAGAACCTTGAAGATTCGCTTGGGGTGGAGAATTTTGTTGATGGGATTGGAAAGCTTGATGATTATCTTGAGGAGGAAGAGGTGATCAAGCCAATTATCATCTTTGAAAACTCGTATCGAGAGAAGGAAGAGAGGTTTGTTGACGTGCTTAAAGATCTTATGCAGGATATTGGTTGGAGACCGGGAGTTAGCCTCCGTATGGAGATAGTAAAAATCGGGATTTGGAGGTGGCTATTAGAGGGCTTGATGTTCGTAATTTCTAAAAGTGAGTGGGTGAAGCCCATTGACTTGGTGCCCAAGACGAGCGGCTCGTTAACTCTTGAGGATGAACAAGGAGAGTTATTGGCCACGAAGGCTAAAATGGGATGGAGGGTGTTGATCGAATTTGAAGTGTTAAATGTGGCAACCAAGAAAGATCGTTTCCCTTCCCCGTTGCTCGACCACATGGTGGAAAAGATAGACGGCCATTACTCTTTTTGCTTTTGCGATGAGTCCTCGGGTCACTTCAAAACAACAATTCCACCCGAGAATCGACCCATGACGACTCCTATTTGCCCGATGAAAACACTAACCGACCACTATTCTTTTCACTTCCTAATTGAGGTCATCGGGCCACTACAAAACCACCATTCCACCCGAGGACCGAGCCGAGATGAGTTTTGATTGTCCGCTTGGAACGTTTGCTTTTTGGCGGATCTTATTTGAGCTATGCAATGCGCCAGGACGTTCCAACGAGTGGATCCTCCCGACAAGGAGGAGGTTGTTTTGAGGACCCTCCCGTTATCTTTCCACCTTGACGAAAAGGGAGTACGTCGAGCTAGTGACGTAAAACAAGCGCTTCTTGGGAGGCAACCCAAGTTCTTTCCATTTCCCTCTTCTTTTAGTTGAAAAATCCAAAAACATTCAAAAATTCAAAAATTCAAAAACATTCAAAGAATTAAAAAATAAAAAAATATATATATATTAGTTGAGTTCATGTACATATTTCCTAGTGTTTTTGATTTTGAGTGATTTTCTTTTCTAGGTTTTGTTTTTCGACTCCAACCATTGGGCGGTTTGATAAGATTGATAGCGATCGTGGAGCCGGGAGAAGCTAGCCATGCTCGTTTTTGCTTGGATTGCTTAGATGCCTAGGTGGACCCCACCGAGCTCGACCTAAACTCGCTCGGTTGAGGAAGTTTCTATTCACCCTCCTTTTACTTGATTTTCATTAAAATGCAATGAGGGCATTGCAATGGTTTAAGTGTGGGGTGGGTAGGTGGTTAGGGGTCCGGGTTTATAAGCATGTTTTGGTCATTCTTAACTCGAGCCTTGGCGAAGTGACGCATTCTTGGCGAAGTGACGCTTACTATTTGCGCATTTTATATGGTTGAGTCGATTTTTGTGTCTTTTGTGTCTCGATTACATTGTTGAACAACTCCACGTACTTGAAGTTTGAATAGTTTACTTGTCGAGTTTTTGTATGTTTATGGCCTCTTGTGTGAGGGTTAAATTTTTGTGCTTCGTCCAAACCCGCCTAATATATATATAATCAACATTTTCTCGTGAAAAGATTGCAAAACTCTAAAAGCTCTTTTGACTTTGCTCCCAAATTCGGTGCAAACTAGTGAGTAGCCTTGTGTGATTTATCGGCTTGCTTGCATTTTTATGGAAATTGCATTGAGGAGGTTTGACTTTGCTCGTACATGATTGAATTTGAAAATGACCTCGAGGCACATATATCACCCTTGTTCCGGCCATATTCATATATTTAAGCCACTTTAAAATCCCAAATGAGCCCCCTTGAGCCTCTATCCCGTTTCTTGTTAGCCGAGCTCGATTTAGCTCTTATATCTTCATGTTAGTGAGGCAAGAGAGTGTGTTATTAGCTAATGAGAGATGTGTGGGAAATAAAG
>BMAC01000691.1:191388-204861 GCA_014905375.1 Phtheirospermum japonicum | reverse complement strand
GTACAAGCATGCAAGCACAAGGTACAACCATGCATGAAAATTCAAATAAAGCAAATTACCAAAAATTGAAAGCACCAATAGAAAGAGCAAGGAAAGTTAACGTGAAAGTTCAAAACTTGGAGGAAAACAACGAAAAACGAAGAGTAGATCTAGGATTCAATTTAAAACTATGCATGGAAACTTAATTCAAAATAAAGCATAAGTAAAACTCAAAGTCATGATGATCCAAGGCTTGATCTACAATCTAGATGTGTCACTCATCCATAATTCATAGCCAAATCACAAGTTTCATCATGGAATCAAGTAGCTAAGGCAAAAAGCATAATTGAAGAACATGCATGAAAATGAAGAACAAAGCTTGAAAGTAAAAGGAAGGCTTACTAAAATTAAATGGAGAATCCCAAACTTGAATTACAATTGAAAGTGCTAATCCAAAGGAATATTTGGATTCTTCTTGAGCTTACAAACCCAAGGAAATTGCTTGAAAATTAAATCCAAAACCTAAGAGAGAGAAAGTAGATCTAGAGAAGAATGAGAGAAAATTCTTTCCCAAGCCTCATGCAAGAGTTGGGGAAGAGAGGATATTTTTCTGGGGTTAAAAATGGGGTTTATATAGCTATTAGTAGGGGTAAAATCATAAATTCGCGCTGATTCCCGGACTTCCAGTCGTCGGTGAAACATTGCATTTTCTTGCTTGTTTTCATTATTGCTTTGCATTTTCTATTTGAGGCATACGACGAGGCATCCGACCAATTTGCTCTTTCAATTTTTAGGATAGTTAGTTATTTTATTTGTTTTATTTTCATTTTCCTTTTATTTTCCAAGCTTGAAACACCTTGAAACTTGCAATTGAAACGATTTCCGATAATACCGAGCCAAATGAACTTTCAAATCTTTTGAACCACGAAAAACTACACTTCAGGAACAAACACCACCCCAAGGGAAAGCAGCGGATCGAACGGTCATGAAAACACCACAACCACCATAGAATAAAAAGGTAGAGAGTTCAGGAAAGGGGAATAAGAATAATCCTCCAGAGGTAATTCGGCAAAGGACGATCAATATCGATACCAAGGAGTGGGATGAATTACCAAAGCGAAGAACTTTTCACATTGATAAGGGACTCCTGGAAAAAATTAATGGAATTAGTGCTTCAAGGAAAGTTGAAGAAAATTTTGGCAGGCAAAGATGATAGTGATGAGGAGAAGGTTGGGAGAAAATGTGAGAATTACAGAACAGAACCACTAACTATAGCCTAGAAGAAAAGAAGAGATAAGGAGCCATGGATGCAAGATCCCGCGCTGAATCGAACCACAAAGAAAAGATGGTATAAGATAGGATACCCATCATCATCTGAGGAAGATGCGGAGGAGGACAACGTGCAATTATTATGTAGCAGGAGAACATATCAACATCGCACCCGGCGTGACTTAGAGGAAGAGGAAGATGAGGTGTTGCCAACATCCCGCGCAATGAGGGATATGCAAGAAGCTTTACGAGCATTACAGAGACAGGTCGTAGGATCAGAAGGAGAAGAGCCGAGAGACCACCCGTTTTCAAAGGGAATATTGAGAACTACTTTACTTCGAGGATATAAGGGGCTGGATTTTTACTATGAAGGGTTGTAAGACCCCACACGCCATGGGCAGAGTTTTTAGAACGAGTCAGTTCTACGGTAGTACACCGATGCAGTGGCATGAATGGCCTTCCTATCCACCTTGAGAGGGTTGGATCGGAATTGGTTCCATCAACTAGCTCTAGGGAGAATCACTAGCTTTCAGGTCTTCAAATCGGCCTTTTTGAAACACTTCGCTAGTGCCAAGTTACATATGAAAATAGCACAATCTCTCTTCTCAATGGTGCAACGACCTGGAGAGACTCTAAAGAGCCTAAAGAGCTATGTATTCAGATTTACTAGGGCTACTCTGGAGGTGCCTACAGCCACGGATGATATGAAGGCGGGATCTTTGCACCAAGTTTTAAGTATGGAAGGCTTAGGAACATCATTAGCCAAGTGACCTGCGCATACATTTGAGGAGAGAATACATACATGTTTTGAAATACATACATGTTAAAGAAGCTGAAGAGGAAGAACATGTTACGCATTGGAAGGGAGGCCGGTGAACTGAAAAGAATATCAATCAAGAGGTCAGAACCTAAACACGACCCAAGGCAACCTGTACGAGCACTCTTAACCTCGGGAATAGACGTAAGAGGAATGGCAATAAATGAGGGAAGACTATGGAAGGAGGACGCAGACTTCACACCCCTGGCAATGCCAAGAGCTAGGGTGTTTACAATCATGGAGAACCGAGTGCCTGATGCCATCAGGTGGCCAGAAGACTATACAACAATTCCTACTAACCCGAGACCTCAGTTCTTTTGCAAGTTTCCTAACAATCATGGACATTGTACGAAGAGATGCTATAACTTAAAGGAGGAGATTGAGAGGCTGATCAAAGCAGAAAACTTAAAGGAGGTGGTTTATAAGGATAAAGAACCCCAAACATAAAGACAGTCGCTACCAAGTCCACCACCGGGGGGACCCACGCAGGCGCAGGCAGGGTGACGACCAAGATAATAAGGCCAAAGAAGAGCAGAGCAAGGGGGAGCTGTTGGGAACAATAGGAGAAGGATAAATATGATATCGGGAAGACCAATAGACGGAGACTCAAATAATGGAAGAAAATGGTATGTGAAGGCAACTTTCCTAGGACCATTTAAGGTCGCTGCAATTAATAGGTGACCCCAAGTGGCTGGACTAGTTATTTCTTTTAGCTGATGCACTAGTAATTGAGGCTGAGGTGGAGGGATATGATGTTGGAAGAGTGTTTGTGTATAATGAAATCTCGGTCAGTATCCTCTACCAGGCATGCTTAGAGCAGATGAATATAGAGGTAAAAATATGTCCTGTGGAAACATCTATTATGCTTTTAATGGAGCATAGGTCGTTACAGTGGGTGTGGTGGTGCTTCTAGTCGTGTGGGGAAAAGGCGAGCTGCGAGTGGAGAAGAAGTTGAAGTTCTTGATAATTAAAGACACTTCGGCTTATAACATCATAATAGAGCGACCTGCTGTCAATGAGTTTTAGGCGGTCACTTTTACTTACCACTTTATTGTGAAGTATCCATCGGGAAATAAAGTTGGCGAGGTATTATCAAAATAACAAGTCGCTCGGTCTTGTTATCAGTTGACTGTGCGGAAAGGGATGAGTGAAGGAAAGTGGGAACGGAGTGGTGATTTGCACAAGGGAATTCCAACACAATAAAAGTTGAGGGACGAGGATAGTTTTATCCGACCTCATGAGGAGATTATGGAGATCGAATTAGACGATGGCCGACCAGAGTATACTACGTGGATAGTAAGCAAAATGATGGAAACGTAAGGGTAGAGCTTGATCGAAGATTTCTTAGCACTCTAAGAAATCGTCTCCGCAATAGTACAGATTCGATTGTAGAGCGGTAATGTTTCCCGAGTCGTGTCTCTCGAGGATAGATATTATTGGCGGTCGGTGTTTTACTTAATCTCTTGTTAATCTCAATTAAACTAATCTACTCCTAAGAAAGCAATAAGTCATTGATTTGGGTTTGAGTTTTTAATACTAAAGCATGAAGTGAAAATGAGGACTTGAAAACACCAATTAAAGCAAAGGACAATTATAATTAAAATTTTAATTGAAAATAACTAATTTTAGAAGATTAACTAAGCTCTAATTAAAAACCCTAAATTACTTAATTAAGACAACCAAATTAAAGAAAGCTAATAAGTTGAAAGAGAAATGGAGGGGAAAACAAGCTTGAACATTTAAAGAATTCAAATGACATTTAATGAGAAAAAGTTAGATTTATCAAAAACGAAAACTACTTATAACTTTCCAAGCTCCAATGTTTGTTTGAACAAAAAGAGTAAAAAGCTTCAACATGCAAGTTTCAATGGAGTTTTTAAGAAAGAAGAAAAATAAGCTACAAATTGGAATGAGAATTTGAAAATGCCAAGAGAAACAACAACAAGAACTACAAATTAACAACCAACACATAACAATAATAAACAACCAAGAACAACAACAGTATGAAGGGGAAATATTACTACCAACTTTACTCCAAAAAAGCTTCAAGGTCTATGGCTACAATCTTCAAAATGCTAAGAACCACTTAAACAATAGCTTCACAAAAAATGGAATACAAACTTCTCAACTACTTTCTAATGGAAATCTAACTACTAAACTACTAAGCTTAAGCCAGCTAACTAAGGATTAATCTAAGGTTTAAAGCTTGAAAGGCAATGGAATAGTAAAAGTTGGCTTGGTCGAGATTGAACAAGTATAAAAACCACCAAGGAAGGATAAGGTTGATGGAGAAAGGGGTTGGACTATTTAAACAAAAAATGCAGGGGCAAAATTGTCAAAATTGGTCAAACACCACAAAAGTTCCTGCGTTTCAGTCGATTAACTGACATCCAGTCGATCGACTTAAATCTTTCGATCGACTGACATCCAGTAGATCGTCTGAAATCTGTCGATTGACTACTTCGTCTTCAAATGCCAAACTCACTGTTTCAAAGTCAATTTGGCATGGTTCAGTTGATCGACTGACGTGGCTTCTCCTGTCTCGGTTCTTCTCATTTCTGCTCTATTCGTTCGCCAGTTGTCATTCCTTGCATGCACTATATTCCCTTGCTTGTCCATTCCAATCCGAGTCGAGTGGGATGCCTCCAAACGTGCGCGGGTCCCGCTTGGTCATCCTACGGCCAAAAGTACGAAAAAGAGTGAAAAACTACGAAAACATCACAAACAACCGCGCAAATGATACAAAAATCTAAAACTAGCAAAATAGGCCAAAACGACTCCTAATACCCATAAATGCAAGCAAAGCACATGCAAACGCGACACAAAAAGGGTACAAAAATGCGTACAAAAAGGTACAAATCAACCACCGCACACTTAGAATGATTTCTTGTCCTCAAGCAATACTAATCTAGAATCTCGAAACTACCACCGGATAATCCTAAAATAATGCACAAAACCTAATTCAAGACGTCGTATGCTACAATGCTTGTTAGCTTGGCTAAAAGAACGACAATGATGCATTGACAAAGAAAGTTTAGATCGACTCCCGAAACCTAAAAGTACTATGTACCTTCCAAGTCGGTACCCTCGTCCTTGCCCCGGCTAAGGTCTATCCACGGTCGAACCATTAATCGGCTCCCTACTAGCCTCAATCATCTACAACTCTCTTTGACAAACCAAATCTAAAAAGGAAAAAGATGTGCAAGGGGTGCACATTTATTACGTAATAAACTCAAGGATTTATATCGTATCCTTCTTTATTCATCATCATCATTTTTTTTCTTTCTTTTTCTTTTTCTTTTATTTTTTTGTGTTTCTTTTTTTTTTTGGCACCATAAACGTGAGGTACTTAAATAGTATGTATAATACAACGAGCGTTCAATGACTCCGATCATTTGTTGCTACTAGCAACTTATAATATTCTTGATCAAGCGCGTGGAGTAATTAACGACTCCAAAATACAAAGCAAAATCCTATAGAGAGTGTTTGATGACAAGTCTAGTTGAGGCACTCGTTCTAAATGAGCTCAAGGATAGCACGAAGCTAAATCCGAATAAAGTTCCCAACGAGTTAAGCCACCTAAGTCCACTAAATCCGATTGACAATCTAAACTCCCTAAAAAAATCATCAAAACCGCGTCACTTCGCCAAGGGTCCAAGAAAATATAACACACACGCTACTCAATTTATCACAAGCAAGCATGCAAAAACTTAAAAATCCTAAGACGAACCCTAACCATCCCACACTTAAAACCTAGCAATGTCTTAATTGCATATGAAGCTAGAAAAATGCGGTAAAAAGTGTAGGGAAAAGAGAACGCCCCTATTTCCAAGCTTGTGTCGACGTGGTCGTGCAATAGTCCTCTCCGGGAGACGAGGTAAGCTATCTACAAGAAATGAACAAACGGGGGTTGCAAAAACAAACTATTTACAAAACGTGAAAAACTTAGTGTGATTTTTGAAATATTTATTTTGTTTGGGTTTTTCTTTACACTATATACAAAAACACTAAAAATATGTTTTTTTTATTTTGTTTTGGATTTTTCAATAGTTAGATAAGAAATAAAAGAACATAATCAAATCAAAATGAAACAAACGAAAATAATGTGCAAGTTTTAAGAAAATAAAATAAAAAGGATAAGAGGCGAATCAATGACGTCTCCTACGTTGGGGTTGGAGGTTCGCGTTTTCGTCCTCTTCTTCCTTGTTTCCATCTCTTTCTCCGTCATTCTCCTCGTCTCCCTCCTCGTCCCGAGGCAATCGGCTCTCGATCAACAAGAGGCGGCTATGGAAGGTTTGGTGTGCTTTGTCGATTCTTGCTTGCCCCACGTCGAGCCAATCGAACCGAGCAAACATTTGGAATTGGAACTCGTGCTAACCCATGTCGGGACCCGATCCGGTGCTCGGGCCTCCCTTGCCATGCGAGATTGCCGCTTGGCTTACGCTTGCGTTGAATGGCGTGCTTGAACCAGTATCCGGGGCTTCATCGGGCTCGACGCCTTCGTTGTGTCTCCGTGCATACTCTCCTTCCTCCTCATTTCCCTCTTCCTCGTGCTCGCGGAGGCCGGGGCATCATGGGTTCATCGGGCACTTGGGCATCTTCAACACCAACTCCAATGGATAAATCCTTTCAAGATTGGCCGCCTCGGGGTCGAAACCAAAGTGACGGGCTAACAAGGTGATCATGGGCCCCATCCCGACCTGAGCGACACTACTGCCCCTCATTTTTTAAATCCCCCGAATCACGGCACAGAGAAAAGGAAGAATCCTGAACCGATGCCCGCTTCTCAAACACCATAGCATGTACACCTCGTCTTGGGTGAGGTTAGTGCTCTCGTGTTTGCCCATCAAAATATGGGCGAAGAACTTGTAAGCACCCAACAAGGCGACATCGGATATTGTCGAAGTTTGGAATCATGAAGTACCACGTCCGCTCGTGATACTCGCCCAAAAAGAATTCAAAAAAAACTTGCGAGGCCACACGTCCCACACCTCTTGGCAATCAAACCTGAACACCGCTCGGGGCACTTCTTGATTGATCACCCGCTCGATCCCCCCAATCCTAATAGTGAATTCTAAGGCCACCTAGCCTCGGTAGGTGGTGAAAAACTCGAGCATTAGCTCCCGGTAAGATGGTGCTCGGAGGGATGCAAATTGTTGGCCACTCAAGGCATCGACGTAGTGGAGCATCCGTGCCCCAAATCTTAGGTAGTCCCCATTGGCCACATACTCATTTAGGCGCTCGAGGTTTACAAAACGTGGGTGGGCAAACTTCCTTTGGAGAGATTTTGAAAGAGGCAAGGAGAAATAGGCAAGGAGAAAACGAGAATCGAGTTTAAGGAAATGAGTGGAATGAATGAAAAGAGAAAACAAGGGGGATTTAATCACAACGGTTCATTGGGACATTTTAACGAACACGTGGTGGGCAAGATTTTCACTAAGGAATTTTTGAGGAAATTGGAACAAGATTCGACCCAAAACCCAACCAATTCAAAAATACAAACGTCAAGGATTGAGGTTCTAGCGAATTACCTCAATGAATGGCTCGAAATCGAGATTGGAACCGAAATGTAACTCCCACCCCTTTTGTCGAAATTTGAAGAAATTGAGGATAAACAAGGAATGGGTAATAGGATTTCTGTGAAAAGAGGACGATGGTTTCTGGAAAATATCAAATTGGAGTCGATAGACTGATTTATTTGTATTTCCCTCTCCTTTTATTTTTCGTTTTTCCCTTCTCTTAGTGTGTCTACTTTTGTGTGGTATGGAGAGAGAGAAACTGGCCAGTTATAGATCTCCTACTGGGTCCGCGCTTGTGGGGTAGTCGATCGACTGCGTTACAGTCGATTGACTGGTAGTCGATCGACTGAAAATCGGTCGATCGACTACTCTTGCAAAACTCGGGAACCTACTGTCTCGCAATCGATCTGGAACTATTCAAGTCGATTGAGAAGTCGATCGACTGGTTTTGCAAAAACTCGAAGCCTACTGTTTCGCAGTCGATTTCGCTCCATTCCAGTCGATGTATCAGTCTATCGACTTCATTCTAATCGATCGACTGTGCTGCAGTCGATCGACTGTTGTGCTGCAGCCAATCTCCCATTTTTGATTCCTTTAGTTTCTAAACCCCATGATTGCTCCTACAAAAACCAAAAATAAAGAAAAGCATAAGTTAAAGATCAATAGAGAACGAATGCACATAAAATCAAAAGAAAAATAAGAAAGGGGGTTAGAAAGTCATGAGTTGCCTCCCACGAAGCGCGTTTGTTTAATTTCGTTCGCTTGACGATTCTTTTTCACTCAAGGTCCCGTCGGGGGCATTTCTCCCGAATTCTTCTCCTCCACGATCACGAACTCAAGATCCTTGGGTTGCAATCACTCGTGTCGGTAGGGCTTGACTCGGGCACCATTCACTTGGAACCGCTCGTCCGTCTTTGGGTTGATCAACGTCACGTCTCTGAACGAGGGTATTTTCTCAATCATGAATGGTCCGCTCCACTTGGACATGTCTTTCTTGGGAAACATATGGCGAGTCGATTGTTGTAAAAGAGAACTTGCATTCCTTCCTCCAACTCCTTTGGCACAAGCTTCTTATCGTGGAGGAGCTTCATCTTCTCCTTGTACAAGTGGGCACTCTCGAACGCCTCGTTTTGTAACTCGTCGAGCTCCTCAATTTGGAGTTTTCGCTCTTCGCCAGCTTGCCTCAAATTGAAATTACACACCCGAATGGCCCACCACACTCTATGCTCCATCTCTACCGGTCAATGGAACGACTTCCCGTACACGAGGCGATAGGGGCTCATCCTAATAACCGTCTTGTGGGGTGTGCGGATGGCCCACAAAGCTTCGACGAGCTTCATTGACCAATCCTTCCAGTTCGGTTGCACGGTTTTCTCGAGAATGTTCTTGATTTGGCGGTTACTTATCTCGACTTGCCCGGCCATTGAGGATGGTAAGGGTGGACACTTTGTGTATGACTCCATAATTCTTCAACACCCATTCAAGTATCTTGTTGTTGAAATGCTTGCCGCTGTTGCTTATTATCACCCTCAGAACTCCAAATCGACTAAAGATGTTGCTCCGAACGAACCTCACCATGTTATCGCGATCGTTCCTTCTCGTCGGAATTGCCTCTATCCATTTGGACAAGTACTCCACCGCTACTAATATGTACTCGAATTCATGAGACTTTGAAAAGGGGCCCATGAAGTCAATCCCCCATACGCCGAATATCTCAACGGCCAAGTTGTACATCATTGGAATCTCATTCCTCTTTCCTATACTCCCCATTCTTTGGCATCGATCTCACGTCTTGCAATGTTCGTGGGCGTCCTTGAAAAGATTGGGCCAATAGAAACCCGATTGAAGAACCTTGTAGGCGGTCTTTTGACCACCGAAATGCCCTCCGACTAGGTGATCGTGGCATTGTGTCAAGATCTCCCCCCTTTCCTCATCCAAAATGCACCTTCTCAATATACCATCTTTTCCAATCTTCAACATATGAGGGTCATACCGATAATACCCTCGACACGTGGCAAGGAACCTCCTCTTTTCGTGATGAGATAGGTCCGGACGGAGCACCTCGCTAGCAAGGTAGTTGGAAATGTCGGAATACCATGGCAGGACGGAAACACCGAATAAATTCTCGTGCGCATGGTTTTCTCCAATGATCTCCCTCTCCCCATCTTTGACCTCCAAACGAGAGAGGTGGTTGGTGACAACGTTCTTGCACCCCTTCCTATCCTTGATCTCCACATCGAACTCTTGAAGCAAGAGTATCCATCAGATTAACCTTGGCTTCACTTGAGGCTTGTTGAAAAGATATCGCAACACCGCATGATCACTATGTATAATCACTCTCGACCCGACGATATACAAGCGAAACTTCTCGAGCGAGTAAACCTCGACAAGGAGTTCCTTCTCTGTATTCGTGTAATTCATTTGAGCATCATTGAGAATGAGGCTTGTGTAGTATACGACACGAAGAATCTTGTCCACCCGTTGCCCCAAGATGGCTCCCACTGCTTCGTTCGATGCATCACACATTATTTTGAACAGGAGAGACCAATCCGGAGCCATCACTATGGGAGCCGAGGTCAAACATTCCTTCAATGAATTGAACACCGAGAGACAAGAATCGTCAAACACAAATGGAACATCGGCGCTAAGCAAATGGCACAAGGTACGGCTAAGCTTCGAAAAGTCCTTGATGAACCGCCTATAGAATCCCGCATGACAGAGAAAACTTTGAACTCCCTTCACGTTGATCGGTGGCAGAAGTTTCTCAATCACATTAATCTTCGCCTTGTGTACCTCGATCCCCTTGGACGACACCACATGCCCCAAAACTATCCCACTTCTCACCATGAAGTGTCTCTTCTTCTAACTCAAAGTGAGGTTTCTCTTGACACATCTCTCCAAAACACTCGTCAAGTGATCTAGGCATTCATCGAACATGGAGCCGTAGATAGAGAAATCATCCATGTATTTATCGATCATATCGGAGAATATTGAAAGCATACACCTTTGGAAGGTGGCGGGTGCATTGCACAACCCGAAGGGCATACGTCGGAATGCGTATGTGCCAAAGGGGAACGTGAACGTCGTTTTGGATTGGTCTCCTGGTGAGATGGCAATGTGATAATATCCAGATAACCCGTCGATAAAACAATAGGAGTGGTGCCCCGCGAGCTTTTCCAACATTTGATCGATGAACGGGAGTGGGAAATGGTCCTTCTTGGTGGCGGCATTTAGCTTCCGGAAGTCTATACACATTCGCCATCCGGTGATTGCACGAGTCGGCATGAGCTCACCACGGACGTTCTCAATGACGATAATTCCACTCTTTTTCGGCACCATGTGAACCGGGATCGCCCACTCACTATCTCCAACCGAGGAAATTAAGCCCTCGACTACTAGCTTTAAGACCTCGTCTTTCACGACCTCTTTTAAATTCGGGTTCAACCGATGTTGGCACTTTCTCGATGGCTTTGCCCCGTCTATAAGGACAATTCGATGCATACACGTGGAGGAGCTTATCCCCTTAATGTCACCAAGACTCCATCCTATCGCTTTCTTGTGCTTTTTTAACACCTCAATCAATCATGCCTCATCGGAAGCGGAAAGCCCGACAAAGATAATCATGGACTTCGATTCTCCATCTTCCAAATACACGTATTTAAGATGGCTCAGGAGGGTATTGAGCTCCGGTTTCTATGTAACGGCCGTCTCCGCACTTGAGATCTCAAATATCTCCATAACCCCCTCCGATTGAAGCGCTAGCCACTCGTCGTCCTCCACACTCTCATCCACAAACTCCTCATATGCCTCCTCGATTACTTCTTCTATCGGATTGATCATGAAAAATCGGCTTGAAAGGAAGAGGAAGGAACAACACCCAAATCATGGATTGAATAATTCATCGTGTCCCCTAAAACCGAGAAGGACAACTTTCCATTTTTTACATCAATCAAGGTGTTTGTAGTCTCCATGAAAGGTCTCCCAAGTAAGATTATGTGGTCTCGTCCTTCGTTTCTCACCTCTCCGACATCCAAGATGACAAAATCTACGGGAACTATGAGGCGTACCACTTGCACCAATACGTCTTCGACTACGCCCTTCGGATATCGGATCGATCGGTCGACAAATTGCAAGCCCATTCTCGTTTACTTGAGCTCGCCCAACTCCAATTGTTTAAAGATGAAGTAGGGCATCAAGTTGATTCCCGCACCGAGGTCTAGCATCCCTCGTGTTTCCTTGCCGTTTCCAAGGGTAATCTTGATGCAAAAACTTCCCAGATTGCTCTCATTAGGCGGGAGAGGGTTGCTATAAACGATACTTTCCGCATTCGATATACACACTTTCTCATTATCCTTGAACCGTCGCTTCTTGGATGTCAACTCCTTGAAAAACTTGGTGTATGCGGGCACATTCCGAATAATTTCGAGCAAAGGGAAGTTAATGTTAAACTTCGATAACATCTTGTACAACTCGAGGAATTGGTCGTCTTGCTTTGTTGGTCGGATACGGAATCGGAAGTCGGTACGGCATTCCGGACTTGTGGAGTCCCCCGGTAGCCTAGGGCCCCTTCGCCTCACCACTAGAGAGAGATGTGGGTGAACTAGGAGCGGCTACGGGCTCGTCCGGATCTTATATGGCAAAATCTTCTTGAACTCGGGGCGAGGGTAAAGGTTCCTCTTCGGGTTGGGCGACTTTGTTGTCCACCACCTTGCCACTTCGGAGAAGAGTCACGGCTTGAGATCGGGCCGGTTGACTTGGTATATTGTCCTTGTATCAGGCTCGTTTAAGTTCGTTGACGTCCGTCGCCACTTGTCCAACTTGTGTTTCCAAACTCACGAGCTGTTTTGTCAATTCGGTTAAGATAGACTCTATGTTTGGTTGACGTAATGTCGACTTGTCTTGTGTAGGTGGAAATAACGCTTGAGAAAGCGGGAACAGTGGTGGTCGTGCATTGAACGGGGCTTGAGGCCGTGGTTGTTGCATGTTTTCATAGTTTTAGTGGTGTTGAAATGAATCAACGAGTTCATGGCTCGGTTTTATCGGAGATCGGTTCAATTGAAGTATTCAATGTGTTTCAAACTTGAAAGATAAGAGAAAATCAGAAATAAAGCAAATAAAATAGCTAAACTAAACTAGAAAATGAAAGTGCAAGTTGGTAGGATGCCTCGGTCGTGTGCCCTAATTGAAAACGCAAAGCAATAATGAAAATAAGCAAGAAAATGCAATGTTTCACCGAGTACAAGCATGCAAGCACAAGGTACAACAATGCATAAAAACTCAAATAAAGCAAATTAACTAAAATTGAAAGCATGGATGGATAAAGCAATGGAAATTAACAAAAAAGTTCAAAACTTTAAGGAAAATAACAAGCAACAATGAGTAGATCTAAGATTAAGCATGAAACAAAGCACAAAAATAAGATTTAAAATAAAGCATGTGTAAAACTCAAAATCAAGATGATCCAAGAGCCGATCTATGATCTAGATTTGTCACTCATCTAAATTCCATAGCCAAATCTTAAGATCTAACATGAAATCAAGAAGCTAAGAGAAAAAGTATAATATGAAGAACAAAGCATGGAAATGAAGAATAAGCATGGAATTAAAGCATAAAACATGAAATTGAAGGGAAACTTACTTGAATTAAGAGAAAAAGTAGCAAGCTTGAATTAAATTGCATCAAAAGTAACAATCCAAAGGAGTATTTGGATTCTTCTTAGGCTTACAAACCCAAGGAGGTGCTTGAAATTAAATCTAATCTAGAAAAGGAAATTACATSAAAGMTTGAAAYTGMATCTAAAACCTAAGAGAGAGAAATTAGATCTTAAAAACTAGAGAGATGATTTTTTAATCCCAAACCCATGCTTGGGTTGGGAGAAAATGAGAGGTG
>BMAC01000691.1:164152-190287 GCA_014905375.1 Phtheirospermum japonicum | reverse complement strand
GTAGTACATGGCCAAAGAAGAATCGAAAGAGGTCTTTATTATGGGTTGTAATGTTGGCTCTTTGGTAAGGTATGTAATATTTGGATATAGTGGCTAACACACGATCAAACGTGATCAATAACACACAAAATCCTAATTTATAAAACCCGAAGCTTATGGTCGCTTCACCCTTCCCAATTCACCAAACTTTCAATCGAAACCCTTTTCATACATTTTCACGCTTTCCCGACTTTATTCTTCACAACACGTAGAAGCCTTTTTGAATTTGCTTCTTTTCACTAAACTTAGCCTTTTTGAAAATTAGGCTTTACACTTTAATGCACGCTTTGTCACTCTTCATGATGTGTGTTGGAGTATTATTCTCTTTTTGTTTTCGTTTTTCTCTTTTTTTTTGTATAAGCAACTTAAAACCCGAAACTCACAATAAATTTCCCACACATCTCTCGTCAACTAACAACGCACTCTCTCACCTCACCAACGCGAAGATACAAGAGCTAAAATCGATCTCAGTTAACAAGAAACGGGATAAAGGCTCAAGGGGGCTCATTTGGGATTTTTAAAGTAGCTTAAATATATGGATATGGCCGGAACAATGGTGATATATGTGCCTCGAGGTCATTTTCGAATTAAATCATGTACGAGCAAAATCAAACCTCCTCAATGCAATTTCCATAAAAATGCAAGCAAGCCGATAAATCACACAAGGCTACTCACTAGTTTGCACCGAATTTGGGAGCAAAATCAAAAGAGATTTTAGAGTTTTGCAATCTTTTCACGAGAAAATGTTGATATATATATATAGGCGGGTTTGGACAAAGCACAAAAATTCAACCCTTCACACAAGAGGCTATAAACATGCAAAAATCCGACAAGTAAACTATTCAAACTTCCAAGCATGTGGAGTTGTTTAACAATGTAATAACGACTCAAAAGACACAAAAATTGACTCAACCATATAAATGCGCAAATAGTAAGCGTCACTTCGCCAAGAATGCGTCACTTCGCCAAGGCTCGATTTAAGAACAACAAAACATGCTTTTCGACACCCGGACCCTAACCACCTACCCAAACCACACTTAAACCATGCGATACCCGCATTTTAATGAAAACCAAGTAAAAGGAGGGTGAATAGAAACTTCCTTAACCAAGCGAATTTTGGGTCGAGCTCGGTGGGGTCCACCTAGTCATCTAAGCAATCCAATCAAAAATCAAGCATGGCTAGTATCTCCCGGCTTCACGAATGCTACTCACTATCCATTCGCCCAAGGTTGGAGTCGAAAAACAAAACCTAGAAAAGAAAATCACACGAAAATAAAAACACAAGGAAATATGTACATGAACTCAAATAAATATATATTTTTTTATTTTTCAAATTTTCAAATGTTTTTGGATTTTTGAATTTTTGAATGTTTTTTGGATTTTTCAATAAAAGAAAGAAAGAAAGAAAGAAAGAAAGAAATGGAAAGAACTTGGGTTGCCTCYCAAGAAGCRCTTKTTTTACGTCATTAGCTCGACGTACTCCCTTTTCGATCAAGGTGGGAAGATAACGGGTGGATCCACCAACACAATCTCCTCCTTGTCGGGAGGATCCACTCTTTGGAACGTCCTTGGCGCATTGCATAGCTCATATAAGATCCATCAAAAATAAACCGTTCCAAATGGGCAAACGACACTCGTCTCGGCTAGGTCCTCGGGTGGGATGGTGGTTTTGAAGTGCCCCGAAAACTCGTCCAAGAAGCAATAGGAATAATGGCCGGCTAGCTTGTTCATCATTTGATAGACAAACGGGTGAGGGAAATGATCTTTCTTTGTGGACTCATGAAACTTCTTGAACTCGATCAACATCCTCCAACCCGTTGAAGCCCTCATGGACAACAACCCTCTTTCTTTATCCTTAAGAGCTAACAAGCCGCTCATCTTGGGCACCAAGTCAATGGGCTTCACCCACTCGCTTTTAGAAATCACGAACATCAAGCCCTTAATCAAAAACCTCCACATCCCGACTCTCATCATATCGTCAAGAATCAAAATCGAAGGGCTAACTCTCTCGACCACTCCCGGTTTCCAATGAATAGCATTCTTAAGGATTTTAAACCCTTCAACCATCATCTTCTCCCCTTCTTCCCAGTGCGAGTTTGCAAGGATAATAATCGACTTTCTCTCCTCACCCTCCTCAAGATAATCGTCTTTTTCTCCAAGTTTATCATCAATAACCCCCACCTCCCCCTCTAAAATGTCGTCGTTGCCCTCAACGACACAACGAGAATTGTCTTCACATAAACATGGGGCACATAGATGCACAACGGGCTCATTATTAAGAACAAGGGGCTCATCCTCACAAAATCCCTCCATATCGACATCCGGGCCAACCT
This sequence comes from Phtheirospermum japonicum, assembly GCA_014905375.1. NCBI lineage: Eukaryota > Viridiplantae > Streptophyta > Magnoliopsida > Lamiales > Orobanchaceae > Phtheirospermum > Phtheirospermum japonicum. The sequence continues at coordinate 187,915 of BMAC01000691.1, read as the reverse complement.
CCTCCTCATTGCTCTTTGCCTCCATATACGCTCGCTCGACTATCCCTTCGATCATGTCCATATATATCCGATCAAAAATAGATTTTTTTGAAAGAGAAAGTAAGGAGAGGTCCACGGAGGTGGAATCAAAATGAGTAAGAACACTCGGAATTGAAAACAACTCCTCCTCCGACGGCGAGATGACCGTATCCTCAACCACCCCACACTTATCGAAGAACGCGACCGGAAACGTATGTGAAGGTGGACTTGAGAATTGTCGTGGAGTAGGAGCAATCATCGGGGTAGCCGGATGAAACGGGCCCTCATGAGGAGTAACAAGAGGATTAGGAGTTGGTGGTGGAGCAAAAGAAGGCGTAGCACAAGCGGTTCCCACTGGATATCCATGGCCTCCATATTCATCCTCAAAAAGGCAAGAGTCGGTAACATGACCACGCGATCCACACCATCCACATACTAAAAAAGGTTGGGTAACATCTCTCATAGTACGGATGGGGGGGCCACTTTTCACATTGGAGATCGGACCGCCAAACGACTCATAATCCTCGAGATCTTTAGCGGTTAAAGGGGCAACTCGGGGAACACCAAATGAGCCGGTGTCCTCCAATGAGGAATTGAAAGGGCAATGGTCGAGAAGATGATCACTCGTTCCACACTATCCATAACCCAAAAAAGGTCAGTTAAAATCTCCCATAGTACGGATGAGGGGGGCATCGGAGATAAAACGTCCAAAGTAGTCAAAATCATCGAGAGGACGAGAATCGCCATACGGGCCAGAAGTCGGTGCTTGCGCATTCGGATAGGAAGTTGGAGTTCCATAACCATTCACGCTCGAGAAACTATCAAACCCGACATGGTTTGCACCATGCCCTCCCATGCCGGGTTGCCCATATACATATCCACCATTGGCAACGTGGTTTGCACCATGCCCTCCCACGTTGCCAAGACCATTATACATCGTTCCAATCCCGACATGGTTTGCACCATGCCCTCCCATGTCGGGAATATTTCCACCATAGCTATATGTACCTATCATACTTAACAAAAATGTCAAATAACAAAGCAAGCTAAAAACGCAATGAAACAACAACCAAATCGAAAGCCTTAACCGCGCCGAGGAGGTGTTTTTCAAAATGAAAGAAGTCTACTATTTATATTACATTTAATTGAGTTTAAATGGGCCAAAATAGCCTTAGAGGCTTAAAATTCTCGGGTTTGACCAAGTTTTGCCCGGAGGCACCTTCCTAGACCCTTGGATAGCTTTTTGGCACATTTTGGCTCGATGTGGCTCGGCCATGGCCGAGCCTGGGCGCAGGTGGCCGGCAGGCTGGGGCCTGGGCGTGGGCACTGGGGCCTGAGCTGGGCGCTGGGCGAAGCTTGGCGCGAGGGTTGGCGAGCCAGGGCGAGTCCTGGCGAGGATTGGCGACGCTGGGCGCTGTGTGGCGCGAGTGAGCGCGAGGCAAGGCGAGGGCTGGCGAGCGCTGCGCGCAGGCACTGGGCGGATGCGCGAGAGCTGTGCGCACGGGCGCTTGCGAGAGGCCGCGCGCAGGCGCGAGGTTGCGCGCGCGGGCGCTGCCTGGAGATGCTGGGCGCGTGCGTGTGCTGCCGGGCGGGATGGCGCGAGCGGGCGCGAGCTGGCGCGCGGCGGGGCGCCGGGTGGGCGCGAGACTAGGCCAGCATTCCTAGAATGTTTGGGCATTTTTGAGCCTCTCTTGGCCTGAATTTTGGTCCTCAATGCCTTAACCTATAAATAGAGATTTTGAACATAAAAACCCAAGAATTTCACCAAACCTCAAGGTAATTGAACCAATTAAACCAAATTAAATATAAAGTTGGCAAGAAACACGAAAAACAATAAAACAAGAAAAACGACCTAAAAACCTAACGAAAAATGACTCAAAACTACTAAAATCAATATAAAAATCTATCTAAAAACACGAACAAAAATACAACAAATACATGCAAAACATTGCATCGGAGGACCGGGTAGAATTTTAGCATTGGACATGTCCCCCTTCCTAATGTTAGGGTGGTTCCTCCACCCATATGGTTCGTTGGGCCGTTGGGTCCCGCTTCGTTTGGCTTGGTAACCTTGAACTGCAAACTCTTGCTCGTCGAACCCACTCGGTTGCCCATAAACCATCGGGCACGCCCTAGCTCCATGACCCGAGGTACAACATGTGGGGCACGTCTCCATCGAACCCGAGAACGGTTGGATGAGGGAGGCCACTTGGCTCTCGAGTTCGGCAATCTAACGGGCCCACTCGGGCTCCTCTTTTTCCGAAACCTCCTTTACTTGCTCCTTCCGCTCCAAGATACTCATGCAATAGTCGTCGGCGACCATGTTAACAAATATGTCATACAACTCCCAAGATTTCTTAGAGTGCTAAGGAATTTTGCCCACCCACGTTTCATAAATCTCAAGTGCCTAAACGTGTATGTGGCCAATGGGGACTACCTAGGATTTGGGGCACCGGATGCTCCACTATGTCGATGCCTTGAGTGGCCGACAATTTGCATCCCTCTGAGAAGTAGCTTACTGGGAGCTGATGCTCGAGTTTTTCACCACCTAACGAGGCCAAGTGGCCTCGGAATTCACTATTAGGACCGGGGGGATCGAGCGGGTGATCAATAAAGAGGTGCTTCGAGTGGTTCTCGGGTTTGATTATCAAGAGGTGTGGGACGAGCGGCCTCGCGAGTTTGTTTTGAATTCATTTTGGGCAAGTATCACGAGCGAACGTGGTACTTCACGATTCCAAGATTCGGAAACATCCGACGTCACCTTGTTGGGTGCTTACAAGTTCTTCTCTCAATTAGAAATCTATCCCTTCCTCTTGGCTTTATTTTGGTGTTTGATTTGTATCAGTTAAAATTTTCTTCCGAGAGTTATGGGCTCCGCACCAAAACCTGCCACAAGCGAGGCCATGGCGCACTGTCTCCACTTAAAGCTACTTTTTACCATATTTAGACTCAGAATTCGGGATTGTTGTAAACACAGATATTTCTCTGATCTTTTCAATGATATAAAGTGGATGCAAATGACACTAGTGGTTTTTGAGTTATGTTTGTATTACAACAATTGATATATCTACCGAGCGAATGCCCAAGGTGACAATGAATATGACTACATTTCTCGTTATTTCCGGTCGATCCTCGCACCAAAGATATTTCGTGGATTGGAAATGAGTTTATCGGGTTTGAATCATCTTTTGACCTCGTCGTGGGCCCACTTTGACCAAAGTTGACCTTCAAAACAAAAACTAAGAAAAAAAACTAAGAAAATATAAGAAAAACTACTAAAAACAAAGAAAACACTACAAAACCTAAAACTAACAAAATAGGCCAAACGAATCCTAATACCCATAAATGCAAGCAAAACACATGCAAACGCAATACAAAAAGGTAACAAAAATGCGTACAAAAAAGTACAAAACAAGCTCATGGCTTTGTTAAAAGAATCTCGAGACATCTTTGCTTTTGGAGAGGGGGAACTGCCAGAAGTATCTCCTGAGGTCGTGCAGCACCACTTGAACGTGATCCAAATACGCGACCTGTATGACAGAAAAGAAGATATTTCAGGGTAGAGTTAGATAAGGTGATTGAAGAAGAGGTGCAGAAGTTGCTGAAGGCTGGCCACATCCGGGAGATCCAATTGCCGGAGTATCTGTCAAATGTTGTTATGGTGAAGAAACCAGGAAGTAAATGGAAGATGTGTGTTAACTTCCACGAGCTAAATAAATCCTGCCCAAAAGACTGTTAACTACGACCATGCATTGATCAGTTAGTGGATTCACCTTTAGGATGCGAGTTGCTGAGTATGATGGATGCGTCCCAAGGGTATCATCAAATACCACTAGCAATGGAGGACCAACCTAAGGTTAGCTTTGTCACCTCGACGGGTATGTATTGCTTTGTTTCCATGCTGTTTGTATTGAAAAATGTAGGGGCGACCTACCAAATATTAGTGGACAAGATGTTTGAAGACCTATTGGGGTCAACCATAGAGGTTTACTTGGATGATATGCTGGTGAAGAGTAGGGGAGTGGATTCACATGTAGGGATCTAAGGAAGGCCTTTATTATACTGAGACATTATGGTATGCAGTTAAACCTGAAGAAGTGCGCTTTTGGAGTTTGATCGGCAAGTTTTTGGGATATATGGTGATGGAAAGAGGCATCGAAGTAAACCAAGAGAAAGTGCGAGCTGTAATGGAGATGCCACACCGATGGACGGTGATAGACGTACAAGTACTTACATGTCGCATTTCGGGGCTCAGTCGATTTATATCCAGGTCGGTAGAGAAGGGTTTTCCCTTTTTCAGAATTTTGTGGAAGAGGTCTAGGTTTGAGTGGACTAAGGAGGCAGTGGAGGCTTGTGACAAGCTCAAAGAGTATCTGGCCGAGATTCCATTATTGACGAAGCCCATGCTAGTGGAAGACTTAATTCTTTACATATCAGTCGGAGAGGTCGCATTAAGTTTGGTGCTAATAAGGGAGGAGGCTAGTGTTCAAAAGCCTATCTACTACATCAACAGGATGCTTAAGGATCCGAGCTAAACTATTCAGAACTGAAAAAAGATGGATTGACATTGATATACACGGCGAGGAAGTTGCAGTCTTACTTTTTCTGTCACGGAGTCAAGGTGCGTACCAACTTAGCACTCGAGCAGATACTGAATAGTCCAAATGTGTCCGGGAGATTGGTGAAGTGGGCAGTCAAGCTCAAGTGTTAGCATATTTTTTACAAGTTATGGTGCATTCTGGGGGAGAAGATTGAACATAAAACATGGTTATTACACGTGTCTGGGTCAACCATGATGACTGGTGCAGGGCAAGGAGTTTTCTTAAATAGTCCAGAGGGGGAAAACTTAGATTTTGCGGTAAAATTGGGATTTAAAGCCTCCAACAATAAATATGAGTAAGAGGCATTATTGCACTGGATTAGATGGAAGGCGAATCAGGAGTAAAATGGTTGGAAGCATAAATGAACTCTCAGCTGGTAGCTCGCTAGTATAATGGGTCTTTTGAAGCAAGGGGGGATTGCATGCAGGAGTATTTGGGAAAGCTTAAGGAGGGAGTAACTCAGTTGGAGAAATTCAGATTTGAGCGTCTACCACGAGCTAAAAATATAAGGGCAGATCAGCTTTCCAAGATGGCAGGGGCATTAGGTACTTGCGATACGAAGATTATTACTCTAATGGAGTTGGCTCACAGCAGTTTAGAAAAGGGACAAGAGGTGATGGAGATAGAAGAAGGAGGAGATTGGCGAGCATCGATTCAGAAGATTCTCAATAAGGTGGTCACCAGAAATATATAATTGTCTACCAAAGGAGGCCAGGATGGCGACTCGGTATTATTTGATGAATGGGCATCTATACAAGAGGTCACACTTTGGGCCATACTTAAAGTGCTTATCAGGAGAAGAAGGGCTGGAAGTATTGCGGGAAATACATAGGTATATTGCAGAGACCACGCAAAGAGTAGGGTGTTGGTCAGGATGGCCTTGCGAGTTGGTTTCTTCTGGCCAGAAATGAAGAAGATGGTAGGCGAGCTCGTTATCACTTGCAAGAACTGCTAGATGCATGCACCCATAATCCATGTTCCCATAGAAGACATGAGGGTGATGATTACGCCTTGCCCATTTTAAAAATAGGGTATTAAAATAATAAGGCCATTGTCGAGGACGCCTTGTAAAAAAGCTTTACCTGGTGATAACGGTGGATTACTTTATGAAGTGGATGGAGGCCGAGGCTATAATCAACATAGCCAAGCAAACAATAATTAATTTTATTTTTAACAGTATTCTTTGCTAGTATGGTGTGTCGCGGGTGTTATTCTAGGACAATGGTGCACATGATGCAAGATTGGTGTAAGATAGTGGGGATGAAACAACAGTTTGCTTCAGTAGCACATCCCCAAGCCAACGGGTAGGTTGAGGTTAATAATATGATTATTATGCAAGGAATTAAGTTGAGTCTGGAAAAAATAGGGGGAATATGTCTTGAGAAGCTATCCTCCATTTTGTGGGCTTATCGGAAAACCCCGCGAACTACCATAGATGAATCACCCTTTAGCTTAGTTTATGGCATGGAAGTTGTCATTCCAGCAGAAATAGTAGGTGGGTCGCATCGCTTGTAAACTTTTAATGAGAAGAAAATGAACGGGTGAAGCTTTGGAATAATTGAGGAAATAAGAGATAATGCAGCAATACGCATGGAAAAATACAAACAAAAGATTCAGGCGGCATATAATAAATGGGTGAAGAGGAGGTGATTTCAGGTCGGCTATTTAGTATGGAAGCATGCCAACGTAATATATACCACAAAGAAGCTGGATCCTAACTTCATGGGACCATTTAAGGTGCTCAAGATATTAAATGGGGGTGTATATGTGTTAGAAGGTGAGGAGGCAAAGGCGCTACCAAGGAGCTGGAATATTTTCCATCTGATGAATTACTATGACTAAATACTTGGGACATGGATTATGGTTTATATTCTTGATAGCTTACTATGACTATGGGCCAACGCTTGTTTAGGTCGTTGATGGATTATGGTTTATGTTAACTTTTTATGATTATGGCCTGATGCTTGTTTAGGTCAACGATGAATAATGGATGGTGATTATGGTTTTATGATTTTTATGGTTATGGGTTGATGCTATTATAGGTCCGTGGATATGGTTTTTATAGTTATGGGATGATGCTTTTATAGGTTGGCGATGAATATGGTTTATGGTTATGGGCCGACGCTTTTATAGGTTGGCGATGGATATGGTTTATGGTTATGGGCTGACGCTTTTTAGGTCAGCGGTGGATATGGTTTATGGTTATGGGCTGACGCTTTTACAGGTCGGTGATGGATATGGTTTATGGTTATGGGCTGACGCTTTTATAGGTCAGCGGTGGATATAGTTTATGGTTATGGTTTTTTTATGAGTAGGGGTCGATAATTGATTAAGTCTGCAATAGGCTTATAAGTATGGAGGACTAAATATCTATATGGTTGGGTAGTACGATCTGAGTATGTTTACATGGTTGTTTGATTATGTGTTTATTTTGATATGTTTATTGGGTTCTTTGGTCTGGTACGGTCTAGTTGTTTTATTTTTCTTAGTTTACTAAGCATGGGTGACTGAATGGGTTTCTTGGTCATATATGGTTTAATATGGTTTTACTTGGTTTGATGTGTAGTGGTTTCTTTTGACTGACTTGTGTCAGGTCGGCAGTAATTTTATGACAAACTTTCATAAGCTGACACTTGCATAGATCGACAAAATTTCTATGGATGTGTTGTGGATTGACTGATTAGGTCGATAAGGGTTATGGTATTGTGACCTTATATGAGGTTCATGGCTAACAAGTTTTATGGTTATAAGATGATTCGCACATATTTTTCATGATTTTTGTATATATTTGGTTAGTGTTTTTGTTAGATTTGTTGTTTGTTATGGTATAAGTTGGATATATTGAGCATATTTTCGTATTTACATATCTCCAGCTTATTTTTACCATGTTTTATGTTTATTTTAGTGTTTTTGAAGTGTTTCGGTCTTAGGATGGACGAGTGGGGGCCCGCGAGTGGAGTTTCAATGAAATTGGGCCCCGATTTGATGTATTACCGCTGACACTGGGTTTGTTGTCCACATTGGGTTAACCAGTCTTTTTTAATAGTTTTAGTGGTTTTGAAGTTTGAAAAGGTTCTATTGGCTCGGTATTATCGGAATTCAATTCGATTGTGAGAATCAAAGTGTTTGTAACTTGAAGAAATAAAAGGAAAATGAGAATAAAGCAATTAAACTAACTAAACTAAACTAGGAAATGTAAAATGCAAGTTGGTAGGATGCCTTGTCGTATGCCTCGAATATGAAAATGCAAAGCAATAATGAAAATAAGCGAGAAAATGCAATGTTTCACTAAGAACAATCATGCAAACCTAAGGTACAACTATGCATAAAAACTTGAATAATGCAAATTAACAAAAATCAAAAGCATGAATAGAAAGATTAATGAAAATTGACGTCAAGATTTAAAGCTTTACGAGAAATAACAAGAAACAAAACATAGATCTACGATTAAGCATGAAACAATGCATGGAAATAAAATTCTAAATAAAGCATATGAAATACTTGAAATAAAAATGATCAAGGACTCGATCTATGATCTAGACGTGTCACTCATCTTGATTCCATGGTCGATTCACAAGATCTAACAAGAAATCAAAAAGTTAAGGCAAAAAGCAAAAATTGAAGAACAAGCATGGAAATTAAAGAACAAGCATGAAATTAAAAGAAAGCTTACTTGAATTAAAGGAAAGAGTAACAAGCTTGAATTAAATTCCATCAAAATAAAAATCCAAGGGAGTACATGGATTAATCTTGAGTTTACAAATCCAAGAAAAAGCTTGAAAATTAAAATTAAAATCCAGAGAGAGAAATTTCAATCCAAAAACCCAAGCTTGGGTTGGGAGGAATGAGAGATATCTTACAAAATGAGAGAAGTCTTCCAATTATACTAGGTTAAAGGCTTAATTTCCCGGGTTTGACCAAGTTTGACCCGTGGTTAGACCTTTTGGATCAAGTTGGCTCGATCATGGGCGAGGAGGGCTCGGTCTTGGGCGCAAGCCTTGGCAGGGCGCTGGCCCTGTAGATGGAAGGCGTTTGGCAAGGGAGATGGCACAAGGGATGACTGCTGGGCGCATGGCACTGAAGATGGCTGGGAAGTTGGCAGTGTCGCGCGCTGCCACGGGCGCTGGGCACTGGAGATGGCTGGGAAGTTGGCTATTCCGTGCGCTGCCATGGGAGCTGGAGATCGCTAGGAAGTTGGCAGTACCGCACAGTGCCATGGGCGCTGGGTGAGCCGAAATTTTATGTTCCTTTTAAAATTAAATTCCGGTTAACAAATACGCGTCTACGTTTGAAAGGGTTTAAGTTCGCCCTCAAGAGAACGGGGTCACTTGTAGACCTTGGCAAGTCATCCGCAATCCCATTCGCTACTAAATAACAACTGTTCCTCAAACATGAATATCCAAAACATGATAATAAATATGCTAATACCTAATACTTTAACAAACGATCAACTAAACATTATCCAACATATTCTCCAACTATTCTAAATAATCCAAATCAAACTACTTCAAAACATAATATCAAAAGACGAGTTTAGAGATTACTAATCGTTGTACTATTTTCTACGAGCGAAGAGGATGAACTAAGGCACCCCGAGAGCTGCGTAGAATCCCAAGGATTCTCACAATCCCAGAACCTTAGCCACGAGCAGAAGCTGCTACGAACCTAACCTTGATACGAAATCGAACGGTTTTTTGCTAGAGGTATGAGAGATGTGTCAAATCTCTCAACCTTTGGGTGTTGTGTGGTTCTCTAACCTTGTTTCAGCCTCCAAAAGGTCCCAAGGCTGAATTCTCTCAACCCTAGCCGCTTCTGCCTTTTTAAACAAGTTTCAGCCGTTTCGTAACTGAAAATTTCCATAAATCTGCACATGTAACGTACTTGTCCGATCGGACAGAGGTCTTGTCCGATCGGACGGAAGTGTCTGCCCGCGGCTTCGATCGGTGCACCAGTTCGTCCGGCCGGTGTGCACTTCATCAGTCAGTCCGACCGGAGAATCAAGAATTCCGATCGGACCAGAGTTCTCTTGGCTGTTTCGAGCGCTGAATCCTTTGTCTTCATCTATCGGTTTTGCCAAGTGACTCAGCTGTAAGAGAAAAACAAGAAAAATGGTCCAAAATGACCATTTATTGGATGGAAAATCGAAAAGGAAAGCAAAAGGCAAAAGAATGAAAAAACATGCAAAATAGCTTATTCTAAACCTAAGAAGATAGTAAAAAGGCTCAAAACATGACTCAAAATATACAAAAATCGTGACAAATGCGTGCTAGTCACTGGGCGCTGGAGATGGCTGGGAAGTTGGAAACGACTTGCACCAATTCCAGAAAGTTTTCCCCTTTGGAGCTCCTTCTTGGCATCAAGTTTGGCTTGGATTTTGGCAAGGCATGGCTAGTATTTTGGCCTTCAATGCTTTATCTTGAATTCAAATCATCAAACCACCTATTAAATGAGAATTTTAAATTTCAAAATCTAAGAATTACTCCAATTCTCAAATCAATTGAACCTTTTAACCTAATTAAACATAAGAACAAATAGAAACATGATAAATAACAAAACAATAAAAACAACCTAGAAAACTAACTAATCGACTCAAAAACTAATAAAAATAATATAAAACCTTAATTAAAAACACAAGAAAAACACCACAATTACATGTAAAACACTAGTGTCAGCACACTAGATTGACCCGCTAAAGTCACGTCAGGTCGGATGTTTCCTACTGGACTCACATCCGGTCGGATAGATCTGACATCCGAACGGATTGGCTGATGACACTAGGTATGTCGTCCACACTGGGTTATCAAGTGTCAGCATTTACCTGATAGAAAACTCCATCTGGTCGGATTCTTCAAACCATCCAGCCAGATTCAAGCGTTACAGGCTCGATATGTTAAAAGATTTTTAGTTACAAAAGGGTTTTTTGAAGGCTACAAAAGACCAGGAAGAGAGGCTGAGATAGGAACCCATTATTCGCCATCCGGTTCCTGAGAGAATGGGATGGGAACCACTTCTCGAACATCTTAGGGATGATACCTAAGAGTGTTCTTGAATCTTTCTTCATTGTATTTTCCATTTTCTAATTCAAATATTTTGTTTTTCAGTCCTTAGATAGATATTAGATTGATAATCGCTGCTCGGACGTTGGACGTAGATTAGCTTTGATTTGTGTGCTTCCTAGTTTGAACATTGATAATTTCCATTTCCATTTAGTAAGCTTTATGTTCCTTTCATTTTATCATTCCAATTTATGTTTCATTTGATTATGAGTTTCTTGTTGGATTGTGATGATGTTGCTTTGTTTGTTGAGTTTTATGTTGAGTTATTGAGCTTGTTGATGATAGTTTGTTAGATTCACGGGTCTAGTGCCTAGAATCATTTACAACCATCAATTGGGATCGACGGGCGTTTGATCTACACGTTGGGATTGACAACCCCAACTCGTAGACTAAGTGTTCGATAAAATGTCAAACGATCGTGGAGACAATTCTAGAGCCTAGACCTCCATTTTATTAATCTTTTAAAAAGGTTTTCGATTTCATTTTAGAAATCGTTGTTAAAACTTTTATAAACTTTAGTTAAGTCTTTCCATAGAGATTGACGCTCTCTTTACAAGATTAGTTTTTAAATTGCTCGTAGTTTAAATCATCATTGTAGTTCTTTTGAATGATTAAATAAAAACCCCTTTGTTTGCGTGTTTAGATTAGTTTTTGTTATCGTTTCTCGTTCGTAAATTCAAACACTTAGATAATTTCCGATAACCTTCCTCGAGATATTTGACTCGAGTTAACTTATCAGTTTACAAGTGCCTCCGTTCTCTTCCGGGGCGAACTAAAACCTTTTACGCGCATTGTTTAACAACAATTAATTTTGAAAAGAAAATTTGTTCGACTCAAAACTTGGCGCTGTTTCCGGGGAAGGCTAAAGGTTGTAATATTTGTGTTTGCTCTTTGTGACCCTTGTTCGTGTTGTTATTGTTTTTTTTATTGTGTATATTATTTGTTGGTGATTTTTCATTTTTGTTTGTTTTCGTTATTTTACATTGGTTTGATTGATCTTGTGCATTGAGTGTTGTGTATGCAAGGCACATCTCTCGAGGCCTGAAGATTCAACGACACATTTCAAAAAAAATTGAAAATGTCTATGGTGTACCTCCGCACGATTGGCATGGCTTTCAACCTGCTATTCCACTAAGCCCTGAGATGCGGGAGTACGATCCAGACGAGTTCTACTTCGAGCAACTTTCGGTCTTTCATGGGCTCCTGAGTGAGGATCCATTTGATTTCATCCAAGAGTACGACGCCATAACAAGAACCTTCCCCTTTTAGGCCTTAAAAGGAATCAAGTGAGGATGCGACTCTTCATCTTCACATTAGAGGATCGGGCAAGAAAATGGTTGACAAATTTAGAGCACGATTCCTTGAACACGTGGGAGGAAGTGTATGATTGTTTCATGGGGATGGTCTACTCATCTGAATGGTCCCCACCTCCAAATTCTTACAATTCGAGCCTCATGATCTGCATGTTTCACCAAAACACTTCACTCCCAGTTCTGACCCTCACACCCCACCACATAGTTCTTATCGCCCGATCCTTGATGAAAATTCTTATGATCCGAGTTTTTAAACTTCATACGCTCCTTCCGCCTCACCTTCTTAGTACACGGGATATGACTCATATGCTCCACCCGAGTTCAATTCTTTCTATCCGAGATACGACCCTTATGCCCCTTCCGACTCGATTCCCTACTACCCGAGGTATGAAGAATATAAACCAGACGATCAATTTATGATGTGGCAGTAAAATCAGGAATCTGAGACCATTCTTTATCAGGACAAACTTACGCAATTGACTGTACAAGAAGATGAACTTTCTAAGACTATGAAGAATTTTGAGACAATGTTTGGGCAAATAATGGTTTCCTTAGACAAATTGTCGAACGAGAGAGTTAAACTTTCAAGTCAGCCAGAGCTGCTAATTTTTGATGTGGTGGAGCCCATCTTGGATGTTGAATATTCGAGCATGAACGCTTGTTTAGGAGAGGTGTGTAAGGAGATTGAGACCGGGGATTCAGTTGAAAGCATCACCCCCTTGTGCTATTTGAAGAGGTTTTAGATAGGAATATTGGGGTGTTACCGTTGGAGATCCCAAAAGATGTCGGAGATTTAAGTTAACTGGCTCTCTATGAGGATGGTGAAGTTGTAATGTCGGTTTTAGAGGAGAGTGTGTTTTCTGAGCCACATTGCATTATGTCCGATTGATCAATATTAACGTTGAGGTGGTAGAAGAGGCAATCGAGAAGGAGTTTGGGTCGTTCGATGATCACTACTTTAGTTTGATCAATTTTCTAGTCATTCCGGTGATCTAGCATTGTTCCACACTCCGGATGACTTTCGATCTCTTTTTCGTCATCAATTACTCATGTTTTCAACCTCCAAAGCCAGTTGTAGTTTTTATTTCTCTCATCATGGAACTAGCTTGTCGTGCCCACCTTGGTGATCTTCATCACCCACGATTGCTCTTGGAGAACACTAAGTCATGTCACAATTGTCATTTGTTTTTAGATCCCGAATAACATCACTTTTGTAAGTCATCGAGCAAAAGACGTTAAAAGTTGCACTTCTTGGGAGGTAACCCAAGTTTTCATTATTTTTGCCCATAATTTTGTTTATTTTTATTTTTATTATTATTATTTTCTTTTTGTATATATTTTTGTGTGTGATAAGCTGGAGTTGGGTAGATATGATAACATTGTGTTAATTGTGCAGGAAGTGATGAAAATCAGTAATCCCAGATAATCCGGTCATATTAAGAAGAAAAATGGTCGGATACCATACCCTAAAGAACAATCCGACCGGATTGGTGTAGTGGTCCGGCCGGACAAAACCTTCTAGAGAACCATCAAACTGGATTGGTGCAGGGGTCCGGTCGGTCATAACTTTATGTCACACCATCCGACTGGATAGCAAGCGACATCCGACCGGATGATGCTGCAAACTTACCGTCACCCCATTTGCAGAGTTCCATCTTCCCCTCCAGACGGCATGGACATTTAGGCAAGCCCGAGCCTCAGTCTTGTATCACTTTCTATCCTAACATTTGTTTTTCATTTTTAATGATTTTGTTTGATTTTTTCTATTATGTGTTATGTGCTTTAGTGTTTGTATAACCATTTGACTAACTATTCGCATGATAATTGATTCAACATTTTTCTTTTTTCCTTATGTTGATTTGTATGATAGCAATGCGGACATTGCTTACTTTTTTTTTTTTTTTTTTGTGTGTGTGTGTGTGTGTGTGGGGGGGGGGGGGGGGTGTTGGGGTAGTCGTATTATGCATGCGTAGTCATTTTGGTCGAATGGTTTTGTTTGAGTCTTTTGAGTTTGTTTAGTGCAAATTTTTTCGAAAACCTACCTTATATATATATATATATATATATATATATATATATATATATATATATATATATATATATATTAAAATAACACTTAGTCATTAGCAATTTTGCAAAGCTTTTAAAACTCGATCACCTTATTTTCAAAAGTTTGAATAAATCCCTAGTAAGAAGGATGAAAAACAACCTATTAAATGAGAACTTTAAATGAACAACCTATTAAAACTCAATCACCTCCTTAAGCTTTTGAATTCAAATCATCAAACCACCTATTAAATGAGAATTTTAAATATCAAAACCCAAGAATTACTCCAATTCTTAAATCAATTGAACCATTTAACCTAATTAAACATAAGAACAACCAGAAACATGAAAAATAACAAAACAATAAAAACAACCTAGAAAACTAAATAATTGACTCAAAAACTAATAAAAATAATATAAAACCTTAATTAAAAACACGAGAAAAACACCACAATTACATGTAAAACCCCAGTGTCAGCACACCGGATTGACCCGCTAAAGTCACGTCTGGTCGGATGTTTCCTACTGGACTCACATCCGGTCGAATAGATCTGACATCCGAACGGATTGGCTGATGACACTAGGTATGTCGTCCACACTGGGTTATCCAGTGTCAGCACTTGCCTGACAGAAAACTCCATCTGGTCGGATTCTTCAGACCATCCATCCAGATGCAAGCGTTACAGACTCAATATTTTAAAAGATTTTAAGTTATAAAAAGGTTTTTGAAGGCTACAAAAGACAAGGAAGAGAGGCTGAGATAGAAACCCATTATTCACCATCCGGTTCCTGAGAGACTGGGACGGGAACCACTTCACGAACAACTTGGGGATGTCAACCCAAGAGTGTTCTTGAATCTCTCTTCATTGTATTTTTCCTTTTCTAATTAAAATATTTAGCTTTTCAAACCTTAGATAGATATTAGATTGATAATCGCTGCTTGGACGTTGGATTTAGATTAGCATTGATTCGTGTGCTTCCTAGTTTAAACGTTGACAATTTCAGTTTCCATTTGGTAAGGTTTATGTTTCTTTCATTTTAACATTACAATTTATGTTTCATTTGATTATGAGTTTCTTGTTGGATTGTGATGTTGTTGCTTTGTTAGTTGAGTTTTATGTTGAATTATTGAACTTGTTGATGATAATTGGTTAGATTCACGGGTCTAGTGCCCGAATCGTTTAGAACCATCGATTGGGATCGTTGGGAGTTTGATCTACACGTTAGGATTGACAACCCCAACTCGTAGACTAAGTGTTCGATGAAATGTCAAACAATCGTGACAACAATCGTTTAGAGCCCTAGACCCCCATTTTATTAATCTTTTAAAAAGGTTTTCAATTTCATTTTAGAAATCATTGTTAAAACTTTTATAAACTTTAGTTAAGTTCTTGCATAAATATTGACACTCTCTTTGCAAGTTTAGTTTTTAAATTGCTCGTAGTTTAAATCATCATCGTAGTTTCTTTTGAATGATCAAACAAAAACCCCTTTGTTCGTGTGTTTAGATTAGTTTTTTTATCATTTCTCATTCGTAAATTCAAACACTTAAATAACTCAAGTAACCTTCCTCGAAAGATTTGACTCGAGTTAATTTGCCAGTCTACAAGTGACTCCATTCTCTTGCGGGCGAACTAAAACCTTTTCAAAGTAGAAGCTCATTGTTTAACTAGATTTAATTTTGGAAAGAAAATTTGTTCAACTCATAAGGCGATGCTTAAGTATATGCTTTAGGGTTATGATTATATGGCTAAGGCATTTATAGAACTTTTATTTTATGGTTTAGGTGGATAATGGTTTTGATGATCATGGGTTTTATGATTAGCTTGATGGCATTTGAGGTCGGACCATATGAGGTGTAAGTTTTCATAAACTATGATATGATTTATTCATGGAAAGCTAAAGTCATCTATGCAGAAAATGAAAATTTCATTACAAGGACAGGTAATAGTTTTTAAAAAATATTATAATGCAAAATACATTAAGGATGAGTTGGGGCATTATGGGGAATGAGCTCGTCTAATGGGGCATCAAGCTTGGTGCTGAGACCAGCATTAATGATTGCTTGGATTGCACGCTTGTTCCACTAGAACATGAACAACCTAAAATCTAGAAATGAGAAATTGAAGAACAAGGCAAGAACATCAACACAAACTAAATCTAAAAACCAACACAACTTCAATAACAACATTCAACAATAACAACACAAGAAAATTAAGGGAATGAAATTACCAATTGCATTAAGCTCAAGATCCACAAATGAGAAAGCTTCAACAACACAAATGAAGGAGGTGTCACTCACTCCAACACTTGCTTAAGAGCAACTAACTAGCTACTAACTAACAGCTAACTAGATAATCTAAACTAGATTAACTACTGAGCTACCTAAAACTACACTAAACTAAGGTTTATCATTGCAAGGGAATGTAAAGGCTTAAAGGAAATGGAGCAAGCTCCAAATTCTAACAAGGTAGGGGTTGGATAAGGTTGGAGAAGGTTGGGATTATTTATACACAAACGCTGGGGTAAAAATGTCAAAAAGTGATAAAATCCCGAGCTAGACTGCGTCTCAGTCGATCGACTGGCAGTCGATCAACTAGGGGTCAGTCGATCGACTGCTTTCAAAAATTGGCCAACCTTACTGGACTCCAGTCGAAGGTCTAGTCGATCCTGATGAGCTGTCGATCGATTGGCAGTCGATCGACTGCAAGCCAGTCGATCTACTGGCTCGGCTGCTCCGGCTCGATTTTCTTGTTTTGCTCTAAATGTCCGCCGGTTGTCGCTCCTCGTTCGCGCTGTGTTCTCTTGCTTTGCCCGTTCCAATCCGAGTCGAGTGGGATGCTCCGAGCGTGCGCGTGAATGCTTGGTCATCCTACGGCCAAAAATACGAAAAAGGGTAAAAATGTACGAAAAACGACTAAAAACCGCACAAAGGCAATAAAAACCTAAAACTAACAAATAGGCCAAAACGACTCCTAAAACCCATAAATGCAAGAAAAACATACGCGAATGCGACACAAAAAGGTAACAAAAAATACGTACAAAAAAGTACAAATCAACCACCCCACACTTAGAATGACTGCTTGTCCTCAAGCTATACTAATCTAAAATTACAAAACTACCCTCGGATGATCCTAAACTAATGCACAAACCTAATTCGAGGCGTTGTATGCAAAAAATGCTCGTTAGATCGGCTAAAAGGACGACAAAAATGTTTTGGCAAAGAAAGTTTAGATCGACTCCCGAAATCTAAAAGTACTAGGTAACCCTCCAAGTCGGTCCCCTCGTCCTTGCCCCAGCTAAGGTCTATCCACGGTCGAACCGTTAATCGGCTCCCTACTAGTCCCGATCGTCTACAACTCTCTTTAACAAATAAAATCTAAAAAGAAGGATAAAGAGAAAGCGTGCAAGGGTCGCACGTTTTATTACTTAATAACTACAAGGATTTATAACTTATCCTTGTTTTATTCATCATCATTTTTTTTTTCGGATTTTTTTTCTATTTTCTTTTTTTTTCTGGTACCCAAGGAAATAAGGTACTTAAATACAAGATATATACAAAGAGAAATCAAAGGCTCCGACCACTCGTTGCTACTAGCAACTTACAATGTTTTCGATCGAGCACATGGAGCAATTGACGACTCCAAAATACAAAACAAAATCCTATAGAGAGTGTTCGACGACGAGGCTAGTTGAGGCACTAGTTCTGTATGAGCTCAAGGATAGCACGAAGCTAAAGCCGAATAAAGTTCACAACAAGTTAAGCCACCTAAGTACACTACATCCGATCGACAATCTAAACTCCCTAACCAAATCATCTAAACCGCGTCACTACGCCAAGGTTCCAAACAAAAATAATACACACGTTACTCAAGTTAACACAAGCAAACATGCATCAACTTACAAATCCTAAGACGAACCCTAACCATCACCCCACACTTAAAACCTAGCAATGTCCTCATTGCATATTAAGCTAGAAAGCGGTAAAAAGTGTAAGGGAAAAGGAAACGCCCCTATCTCCGAGCTTGTGGCGACGCGATCGTGCATAAGTCCTCTCCGGGAGTTGAGGCAAGAAACCTACAAAAATGAAAAAACGGGGGGGTTACAAAAACAAAATGTATACAAAATCAAAATCTTTTTGGCTTTTGGAATTTTCTATTTTTTTTTTGGATTTTCTCTTTTTTTTTCTCTCTCTTTTTCTTTTTCCGTTTTTTTATATTTATTTTTTTTCTTTTTTTTTTAAATTGGGTTGCCTCCCAATAAGCGGTACTTTAACGTCTATAGCTCGACGATTTATACAAATTGACGCTATCCGGGATCCAAGAAGAGGTGGCGATCGTGCCACGCCTTGGTGTTCTCGAGTAGACACACCGGGTGACAAAGATCACCAAGGCGGCAAGTCGAGCAAGCCAGTAGGTCAAAGCAACAAAAGAGAGGGCTTGCTTCGGGGGTCGGAAGAGTGAGTAGTCGACCACCTAAACGTGATCATCCCAAAATGGGTCGACATACTCCTTCGTCTCCCCGACCGTAATCTCCTCTCTCTCAACTTTAGAAGTAGTCGTAGTCGGGCTCCAGAGAGTAGGATCCAACACATCCCCCACTACTTCTTCCACCTCCACTTGGTCAAGTATCAATAAGGCCTCGGGTGGTCGCAAAAGAGGCTCGATTAACTCCACATCCTCCGAAAATGGCACATCTTCATCATCCTCGCCAAAGCAAGTAAGCTCGACAATCCAAGTGCCGTTGGAGACCCCAAAAGTGACCCCCCATCAATTTTCACTTCAACATCTTCACAAAACACGAGAGGGGTGACGCCAACCTCCGACCCTTTCTCCTCACCTCCTAACTCCACCTCCTTGCAAACCTCTTTCACAATACCGTCAAAAGTTGAATTGCCGTCAATGACCGTGGGAACCACCACATCAAAGATGGGAATCTCGTCAAGACACGGTCTCTTAAGCTCGTCTATGTCATTGGAAATTTGCATTGCTTGAGTCTCCATGCGAGTGAGGCATCCCATGATCTCAGCTAAGAGAGACTCTACGTCTGGGAGTTGGGGCATAGACAAGTCTTGATAGAAAGTGGTGTAAGGATCATCGCTCGAAGTATACGAGCTCGAGTTGGGTGGATTGTAATAATCGTAGCTTGAAAAATAGGAATCATATTTTGATGGAGCATACGAGTCAAAGTGCGGGTAAGAAGAAGGAGGGGCGAGTTGAGCATATGGATCGTCAAAGCCCGGACCATAAGGATCACGGGTCGGTGCATACGGATCCACGCTCGAGTTATGGGGATATGAAATCGGGGGAGGATATGGAGGGTTTGGGCCGGAATAATCGAAAGAGGGGGCCCATTCTCGACCGATAGAAGCGTACGGGTCATCGTAAGTCGAGGGAACCCGATAACTTGGGGGAGTGGTGTACGGATTTGAATATTCGGGAGTTTGGATATAAGGGTTCTCGTATTGCAAATTAGCTCGGTAGTTTGCCATCCTCGGCCGGATCAATCGAGCGGCGGAGGCATCCTTTGATCGTCGTGTGTGTAAGCGGGCGGATCGGGCTCCCCGAATGAGTACCTTGAAAACACAACACTCAACAAAGGATTACGAGCATCGAAAGTAAAAAAACAATTTAAACTAACTAACTAACTAAGATAACAAGAGAAATAATTAAAAACACCTTTTGCCTTAATCTATCCCCGGCAACGGCGCTAAAATTTGATCGAAGAATTCTTAGCACTCTAAGAAATATTCTCCGCAATAGTACGGAGTCGATTGTAGAGCGGTAAGCTTTCCCGAGTCGTGTCTTTCGAGGATAGATATAATCGGCGTTCGGTGTTTTAGTTAATCTCTTGTTAATCTAAGTTACACTAATATACTCCTAAGAAAGCATTAAGTCATTGGTTGGGTTTGAGTTTTATGCTAAGGCTTTGAATTTAAAAGGAGACTTTAATTAAAATAATGAAAATGAGGGTTTATGGTGTTCGGTTTGTCTCCACGATTAATCGGTTTTCGCCGAGCACTTAATCCACGATTCGGGGTTGTCAATCCCGAATGTCGATCAAGTTTTGATTAATGGTTCTAAACGAACCTAAACCCTAAACGCCTAATTTCTAAACAAGTTGCATCGAATTAAGCTTACAATTAAAAGATAATTCATGGAGGAAAAATCAAGCATTTCAAATTGAAATTGGTCAAAGAGCATTAAATACAAAGAAGTCAAAATTATCAAAGAAGAAAGTTTTTACATCTTTTAGGGACTAAGAGCTTGCTTGGCTAAAAAGAGTAAAAAGATTGAAAAGAGCATTAATGGAGTTTTTGCAAGAACATGAACAACCTAAAATCTAGAAACGAGAAATTGAAGAACAAGGCAAGAACATCAACACAAACTAAATCTAATAACCAACACAACTTCAATAACAACATTCAACAATAACAACACAAGAAAATTAAGGGAAAGAAATTACCAGTTGCATTAAGCTCAAGATCCACCAATGAAAAAGCTTCAACAACACAAATGAAGGAGGTGTCACTCACCCCAACACTTGCTTAAGAGCAACTAACTAGCTAAGCTAAACTAGATTAACTACTAAGCTACCTAAAACTACACTATACTAAGGTTTATCATTACAAGGAAATGTAAAGGCTTGAAGGAAATGGAGCAAGCCACAAATTCCAACAAGGTAGGGGTTGGATAAAGTTGGGCTTATTTATACACAAACGCAGGGGTAAAAATGTAAAAAAGTGATAAAATCCCGAGCTGGACTGCGTCTCAGTCGATCGACTGAGGAGCTGTCGATCGACTGGCAGTCGATCGACTAGGGGTCAGTCGATCGAATGCTTTCAAAAATTGGCCAACCTTATTGGACTCCAGTCGAAGGTCTAGTCGATCCTGATGAGTCAGTCGATCGACTGGCAGTCGATCGACTGCAAGCCAGTCGATCTACTGGCTCGGCTGCTCCAGCTCGATTTTCTCGTTTCGCTCTAAACGTCCGCCGGTTGTCGCTCCTTGTTCGCGCTGTGTTCTCTTGCTTTGCCCGTTTCAATCCGAGTCGAGTGAGATTCTCCGAGCGTGCGCGGGACCGCTTGGTCATCCTACTGCCAAAAATACAAAAAAGGGTAAAAATGTACGAAAAACGAGTATAAACCGCACAAAGGCAATAAAAACCTAAAACTATAAAATAGGCCAAAACGACTCCTAAAACCCGTAAATGCAAGCAAAACACACGCGAATGCGACACAAAAAAGTAACAAAAAATGCGTACAAAAAAGTACAAATCAATATCTCCGTCTTTTTCTCATAGAGTTGGAAGTTAAGGCTAACCTCTTGGATTTGTTGCTTAGCCCGCTAGATGGTGGTTTGGAGATACATCTTTGCCCCCTTTCCGACCTTCTAGAGGAATGCTGTAGTCTGGAGATAGGTCATCATCAAGCTTGCCATGTATGTTGTGACGAATCGTCGACCTACCTCACTCCTTAAAAATGTGCGGCGACCTATCTCAACTCCACGATCATGTGCCATGCGCACCTCCTTCTCCTTCTACGTTTTCTTCTTGTCCTTCTCCTGCATAAGGCCTTCTATCTCTATTTGTCATTTTGAGAATCTGACAATCTCAGACTTCATCGTTTCTAGCTGGCACTATAAAATATTTAATTCTTCTTCTCGTGCTGCTATTTGACAATGAGCTTCATCCAACTCACCTTGGGTCAGGGAAATCTGTTCGGTTTGTTTATTAGCCTGTGTTACTAGCTTGATGCAAGCCTTCTTCCATTTGTCTATAGATTCCTCCTCGGAGCTGACGACCATCACGTGGTTGGATAGAGAGATGAGAACAAGTTCTATCTGCATTCGAGGAAAGGACAAGTTAGAAAATTTCTCAAAACAATTAATAAAGAAGCTTTGTGAGGAGGGTCTTTGCCTGAGAAAAATGTTGGGATAAGGTCACCTGCTCGTGGATGATCAGATTTGCCAAACGCCTCTTGTCAGGAGTCAACACTTGGCTCTCTAGAAAAGGTAAGATTTGTTCATCGTCGTAATATTCAAACAAGTCAGCAGATTGTATTAGTGAGCTCGAGCTAGATGCTCCCTCTTTATATCGACGTTTCGATGGAGGAGATGAGAAACGAGCTCGATATTGGTCGCGTGATGCTTTCTTCTTCTTACCCTTACCCACTGAAGTGTGCAAATGAAGTTGGTCATTAGAGTCTCCAACCTCGACTGGAAGATCTCTCACTGCAAGAGCAATCTCCACCTCCTCTTTAGTTTTTATTGTTAGATCTGAGGAGGTGACAGCAGGAGTTAAGTTCGATTGGGCTATTTTCATTCCTTCTGAGCTAGGTGAGGTGGCAAGCACAAAGTGTTCTACAGAAGAGAATGGTTACTGTTCTTTTTAATATGAACTAAAGAGTGAGAGATCTAAGGTATGTCAAACATACCGAATTCAGACTTGGTCATCTTCAGAGGTCGCTGAATGGGGCCAACAAAAGAGTATACCCTCACGGACTTGGTAAGTTTTACCACGTCGTAAGGGATTGATTCCACTCATCAATTAGATCTTTAAATTTTCATGAAGGGAGGGGTTTTTTCTTTTCACGAGCTCGGACTCTTGAGAAGGGGTCACCTCCTGCTATTCTGTGGGGAAATGTTAGTGCTCGCGGGAGTATAGGAAAAAGAATTTTGGATCGCCATTCATGAACTTTGGAGGAAGGGCGAACCAGATAAAAGGTACCTTTATGGTTTTTTATTGCATAACAAATGAAAAAGAAATCTATGTTTGGCTCTACATTATAAAATCTACAATAATAATATATAATCGATGATAAATCTGATGGAATTCGAGGCCATTTGGAGTGGGGGACTCCATATTTTTTGCCACAGTGACCATGATTTGGTGCATAGGAAACCTAATTCCTGCTTTCACATGGTCGTCAAAAACTTTGATGTGATTAGGAGGGAGGTTGTTTGGATCATTTTTTCTGGCCTCAGGCTAGGTGAATTATATAGTTTCAAGGAGTTGGAGGCCCTTAATAAATTCTGGAAGTAGATTACTGTCAGGAAGGACCCAGGGATTTTAAATAGTGACCCTGGTTCTTCAGGAAAGAGTGGGTAGGTCGGCGTGAGCAGTTGGGGGAACAATGGTTACTGGGTTAGTCAGGAAAAAGTCTGGGTCAGTTGAAGGGGGAGTTCGTGATTGGGATAGAGGGATTGCTTTGGGGATCTCCTCGGTTAAAATCTTAGTTTGAGCTTCTAGCTCAGCCCATCTAGGGCTCCACGCCGGTTCTTCTACGAGATCGGTTTTAGGTAGGGATGGTAATAAACCCGGTTGAAATCGGGATACGCCCGCCCCCGTCCCAACGGGGCGGATATGGGGATGGGGGCGGGTATGGAATTGTGGGTATTTATGGGGGCGGGTACAGGGATGGGGATAATGTTCCCTCCGCCGGGTACCCACAGGTACCCGTCTCCATTTGAGACCCATTTCAAACTCGCATATATTATTATTTAAATATTTTTTTTTGTTTTAAACCAATTTTAAATGTAATAGACTAAATGTTTATCATGTTATTTGAATTTTCTTGTAATTTTGTTTTTTTATATTTAAGTACACCTAAAAATCAAGCTCCATAATTATTTTTTTAATTTTTGAAGTAATAACATTTAGGCGGGTACAAGCGAGTATGGACTGGGTATACGGATGGGGCTGGGTGATTGGGTATTGTGGGTGGGGGCG
>BMAC01000691.1:139768-164063 GCA_014905375.1 Phtheirospermum japonicum | reverse complement strand
GGGGATGATTTTTTTCAAGCGGGAGTGGGGGTAGGCGTACCCGCCCCCGCCTTCCCAAATTTTCATCCCTAGTTTTAGGTTGGTTAGTACTTTTTCTACTGTTTTTCCTATGAAGGGGGATTTCTGCAGATTCGGTTTAAGAGGATATATCTCTGATAGGGGTTGTATTTATAGGGGAAATAGAATTCATGGAATAAAAATCAAAGATGCTAAATTGGCACATATCAACAACAATAAAATAGAAAATGGGGAAAGGAGAAGAAGAAAAGATATGTTTAGAGTGCAAAAACATGAAATTAAAATCACTGCAGAGTAGTAAATTAAATTGATGAAATTAGGGGGACTTACCCATGATATCGCACAATGGAGAGATTTGCCAAGCTGAATTTCAGGATTTGAGACAAACGAGTGTTCTTGGTGAAGAATTCTCAGAGGTTTTTTGCAGTGGTAAATGCTGAAATGTTCTTTTTGGTTTTTTGATACACATGTTGAAGAACATGAAATGATAGGTATGTTGGGAGCGCTGCTAAGGTGAAAAGAAGGTGAGTTTGGAATGACACAAAGGTATAGTAGGGTTAATTTTGCGACTTTCATTTTCTGGCCCATGGGAATATTATATTACAAGGAAATAGGCACGCGACATGTGTCTGGCACAATGGCAGTATAAATTTAATGTTCTAAAGGCTGATGTGTTTTTGACAGTTTGCGCTTTCACCAAGGGGCACGTAGGATTGACCTTTGAAATACTTATGATTACATTCCACTTAACTTCCTACCTCAAGCAAGTAGAATGTGGGGGACTAGCTGATATGACATCTAATATTCAGGTCGGAACACACGTGGGTTTTTAGGTTTATAACATGACCTCTTCTTTAGGAGGGGAGATCTCTTCTATAGTAAGGCGAGTTGTGCATAGGGGTGGCGAGCTCTTATGTAGTAAGGAGCTCTTATGTGGGGTGGCGAGATCTTATGAAGGAAATGGCATGATAACAACTCGGTATTGAGTGTTGGGTTATATGGTGAGTGGGATTTGGGCCCAGGTGGGATGATGTGGGTTGTATGGTATGGGGCTCCGGAAAACTAAAGGCAAGAAATGGTTATTGGCCCATGATTATTATTATAACTTAACAAAACATGAGAGTTCGAATATTTATGGTAACTTAGCATATAGGAGAAATCTTAATTCTAAGTCGGTGGTTAATTTTAGTATTCTGCTACGAGTAGGAGTGGGGAACATGTCTCTTGTCTATATAAAGGGGACATAGGCACCACTTCTATTCTAAGTTGATTTTATCCTACTTTGAGCTCTTATTTATTCAATATTAAAAAGGGACTAACTTAAGCATTGGAAGGACTGTGACGGGGCTGTTTTGCTTGGGTTTTGTTTTGTAGGTTGATCAGGTCACCACAAGTCATCTAGAGGTCGATCAGGTTGGCAAGAGCGAATTTTAGGTAAATATTCTCTTTTCTTGGTGAACCAATCTTTTTGGTCGCATCAGGTGAATCTCAAGAGTATTTAACTCCATAACTCTGCCACCCCTTACAAATCATGAGAGTTTACAATGTCAGATCTGAAGGATTTGGGCTTCTTTGTCGCTTGACAAGGATAGTTTATGGGTGATAAGTTTATAATATATGCTTGAAGCTTTGTAAGTAGCTCAACAATTGTGTTTGCAGATATATGTATTTTCCTCGCTGAATAAGAGATAAACCCATGATCTACACATTAATCTAAAAAACTGATTAAACCATTAAAGAAATTATCAATATTTAACGAGCATATAGGTTTGGTATGGAAGTTACACACTGCCCATGACGTAATATTAAATATTTCATTCAAAGTGTCATAACCACGTGGAAGGACGATGAAAGCATCGCTGTTGTTCACCATGTAATTCGTACAACCACGATAAGATTATGTTGGAAACTTCATCCAAGTTGGACCCATGACAGTTGATAGAAGAGTTTTCGTCGTGTTGAAATATATCAACGGGTTCATGGCTTGGTATTATCGGAGATCGATTCAATTGAAGGATTCAATGTGTTTCAAGCTTGGAAAATAAAAGGAAAATGCAAATAAAGCAATTAAACTAACTAAACTATTATAGGAATTGAAATAACAAGTGGGTAGAATGCCTCGTTGGATGCCTTAATATGAAAAAGCAAGCAAATAATGGAAATAAGCAAAAAATACAATGTTTCACCAAGTATAAGGATGCATGCACAAGGTACAACTACGCATAAAATCCTAAATAATGCAAATTCTCTAAAATTGAAAGCACAACTAGCAAGAGCAATGAAAATTAACGAGAAAGTTTAAAACTTTACGTGAAATAACAAGCATCAAGCAATAGATCTAGGATTTAAGCTAAAACTATGCATGAAAATTAAATTGCAAATAAATCATAGGAAAAAGTCGAAATCAAGACGATCTAAGACTTGATCTATGATCTAGATGTGTCGCTCATCTAGATTCCATAGCCAGTTCTTAGTCTAACTTGAATTCAAGGTGCTAAGACAAAAAGCATAACATGAAGAACAAGCATGGAAATGAAGAACAAATCATGGAAATTAAGCATAAAACATGAAATTGAAAGGAAACTTACTTGAATTAAGAAATAAAACAAAGCTTGAATGTAATTGCATCAAAGTAACAATCCAAAGGAGTATTTGGATTCTTCTTAGGCTTACAAACCCAAGGCAAAACATGAAAGTAAATCTAAATCTAGAAATGAAAATACATCAAAACTTGAATTTGAATCTAAAACCTAAGAAGAGAGAATTATCCAATAGCTTGAGAGTAGTTTTGATCCCCCAAACCCAAGTTAGGGTTGGGAAGGGAGTTTTTTTTTTCAATGGTGCAAGGTGTGGGCATTATATAGTTGTTTGTAGGGGCAAAAACATCAAAAACACTAAAATTCATGCAGCCCTCAGCGTTGCAGTCGATCAACTGTAGGGTAGTGGATCGACTGCTCTGCTCACAAGATGTTGGCTACTGCCCGGCAGTCGATTTGGAGCTCCTTTAGTCGATCCGTGTCCAGTCGATCGACCACCATTCGATTTGGCAGTCAATCCTTGATGTTTTCGGCTCGAATTTCTCGTTCTCCGGTCCAAAATGTCCGCCGAGTGAATATAATCCTTTTGACAACCTACAAAATAATAATTCAAGCTTAAAAACCCAAAAATAGCACAAACACCTCACACTTCGTACACTTTAAATCAAGAAGAAAACTAACAAGAAAATGACCTAAGAACTTGAATAAACGACTAAAAACAACGTTAAATCCTAACTAAAAATACTAGGAAAAACACAACAATTACATTTAAATAAAACAACTACCCCACACTTATCGGTTTGTTCGTCCTCGAACAACGAAAAGAATCAAGAGTATACTTGCAATGAACATTACATAAAAAGAAAAACCCTTGTGCTTATCCTTATTAATATGATGAAAGTATCAACATGGACTCGCTATAATCAAGCATTGTTCGTATTACTCTTTCTCAAATGCAATCCAAATCGATGACTTCCTCACAAATGAAACTTGAGGGTGTTCGCTCAATTCGCTCAAGTGTTTAGTACATAGGACGTGTTTACGCTCGAGTCGGTCAATACATGCACCTTGTCAAGATTTCAAAAATCGGACGCTCAAAATTGCTCGTAGTACATGACCAAGTAAGAATCGAAAGAGATCTTTATTATGGGTTGTAATGTTGGCTCTTTGGTAAGGTATGGAATATATGGATGTAGTGTCTAACACACGATCAAACGAGATCAATAACACACAAAATCCTAACTTCTAAAACCCGAAGCTTATCATCGCTTCACCTTCCCCAATTTACCAAACTTTTCATTCGAAACCCTTTCTTCTTACACACTTTTTCCCGACTTTTATTTCACAACACTTTGAAGCTTTATGAATTTTCTTCTTTTTACTAGAATTAGCCCTTTTTGAATTAGGCTTTTCGCTTGGACGCACGCTTTATCACTTTTCGTGATTTGTGTTGGAGTATTATTCTTTTTCTCCCCCTTTTGTTTTCTTTTTTTTTTTGTATAAGCAACTCAAAACCCGAAACCCACAATCGATTTCCCTCACATTTCTTGTCAACTAATCATACACTCTTACCTCACAACTCATGAAGATACAAGATCTAAAATAAAGCTCGGCTAACAAGAAACGGGACATAGTCTCAAGGGGGCTCGTTTGGGACTTTTAAAGTAGCTTAAATATATGGATATGGTCGGAAACAGGGTGATATATGTGCCTCGAGGTCATCAAATTCAATCATGTATGAGAAAAATCAAACCTCCTCATTGCAATTTCTATAAGTAATGCAAGCAAGCCGATAAATCACACAAGGCTACACACTAGTTTGCACCTAATTTGGGAGCGAAATCAAAAGAGCTTTTAGAGCTTTGCAATCTTTTCACGAGAAAATATTGATTATATATATATATATATATATATATATATATATATATATATATAAGTGGGTTTGGACGAAGCACACAAATTCAACCCCTCACACAAGAGGCCATAAACATGCAAAAACCCGACAAGTAAACTATTCAAACTTCCAAGCACGTGGAGTTGTTCAACAATGTAATAACGACTCAAAAGACACGAAAATCGACTCAACCATATAAATGCGCAAATAGTAAGCGTCACTTCGCCAAGAATGCGTCACTTTGCCAAGGCTCGAGTTAAGAACAACAAACCATGCTTTGTGATACCCGAACTCTAACCACCTACCCACCCCACACTTAAACCATGCATTACCCGCATTTTAATGAAAACCAAGTAAAAGGAGGGGGAATAGAATCTTCCTTAACCGAGCGAGTTTTGGTCGAGCTTGGTGGGGTCCACCTAGGCATCTAAGCAATCCAAGCAAATTCCGAGCATGGATAGTATCTCCCGGCTTCATGAACGCTACTCACTTATCCAATCGCCCAAAGTTGAAGTCGGAAAACAACACACTATACAAGAAAGTCACACGAAATCAAAAACTCAAGAAAATATGTACACGAATCTCAACAAAATTTTTTTTTTTTTGATTTTTCAAATGTTTTTAAGAATTTCATTTTAAGAAGAAAGAAAGTAAATAAAATAAATAAATGAGAAGAACTTGGGTTGCCTCCCAAGAAGCGCTTGTTTTACGTCATTAGCTTGACGTAGTCCCTTTTTTATCAAGGTGGAAAGGTAATGGGAGGGTCCACCAAAATAATCTCCTCCTTGTCGGTAGGATCCACTCTTTGGAACGTCCTTGGCGTATTGCATAGCTTGTATAATATCCGCCAAAAATCAAACGTTCCAAATGGGCAAATGAAGCTCGTCTCGGCTAGGTCCTCAGGCGGGATTGTGGTTTTGAAGTGCCCCGATGACTCATCGAAAAAACAAAAGGAATATTGGCCGGTTAAATCTTTTAACCTTCGATCAATAAATGGGGGAGGGAAATGATCTCTCTCGGTAGCCACTTCCAACTTCTTAAAATCGATCAACGTCCTCCAACCCATTGTAGCCCTCGTGGCAATCAAACCTCTCCTCAAGAACAAAAAAGCCGCTCGTCTTTGGCACCAAGTCAATGGGCTTTATCCACTCGCTCTCGGAAAGTACAAACATTAAGCCTTCCCACAACAACCTCCAAATCCCGGCTCTCACCATTTCTATAAGGGGGCTAACTCCCTCAACAACTCGGGGTTCCCATCCCATAGCACTCTTAAGAAGTTCAAGCAATTCAACCGGCCTCCCTTCTTCCTCTTCACCTTGGTTTGAATTTTCCAAGATGGTAATCGGTTTGCTCTCCTCTTCCTCCCAATAAGTATGCGTTAGCTCGAACAAATCACCGATCTCTTCATGGTACTCTTCAATCTTAGCATCAAAAATTTCCACCCCAAGGAAATCTCCAATTTCTCCAATCCTATCACCAATAACCCCCACCTCCCCCTCTATAAAGTCGTTGTTGCTCTCAACGGCACATCGTGAAACGTCTACACATAAACCGGATGCACATAGAGGCACAACGGACTCATCGTTAAGAATAAGGGGTCATCATCCTCAAAATGATCCTCAATATTGACATCCGAGCCAACCTCCTCCTTAAGGCTCTTTCCCATCATATAAGCTTGTTCGACCAACTCTTGGGCAACGTCCATGCGTAAGCAAACCCCGAAGGATAAGCTTGATGGATAGGGTATAGGGGCATATTCTTTGCATAATTAGGGAGGGTAGAATTGAGAAGAGTAAAAATACTCGTAATAGAAACCACCTCCACCTCGGACGGCAGAACAATCATATTATTAACCACCCCACCACTTCCAATGGCCATGACCGCAAGAGAATACGAAGGTTGGCTTGGCAATTCGTCTTCCTCATTCGCTTGCTTCAACTTATGCACATCACTGTCCAATTGCTCAGAAGTAGCCTCGAGAGCATTGAAGACAAGGAATTTATGTTTGTCTATTAAAGACAAGGATTCTTAAAGCTTGGATAGACGATTATGCACGGGATTTTCAGCAAGGAGATCGACGCAAGACTAGGACGCAAGACGACGAGTAAGAAAAAAGAACACGAAGAACTACTTGGAGCCATTGATCGTGATTAACAAGCTCTTCGAAGTTGCGTGACCAACGGAGAAGAACTTGCCATTCCGGAAACAAGTATTTAGTATCAAGTTTATTGATATTTAGTTTTCATATATTACTTTATATTTTTGTATTGAACGTGAACAAGAAAGTAATATATTTTTCGGGTTTGTACACCCAAGTTCACAAGTATTTACTAGTGAACTGAATTTGTTATCTCGTGTTCTTGTCGATTTATTCCGCTGCATAGTTTATATTCTACTCTGGTCGATGTTGTTAATTAATGTTGTTAAACATTGACTAACAACATCGTGAATCTGAGAATTATTCTTAAAACCATAGACCTTCTAATTCTACAATTGGTTACCAAGAATAGGGAGTACTAATCTCAAATCTGATATCAGTGACCTAAATAGCTTTCAATTTTATCATAACGACCTGGTTGATCTTCAAAAAGCCTCCTGGCGACCTAACCGATTCTGCAAAACAACACCCTCAACCAAGGCGGTGGACGGCCTCGGCGAAGGTCCTCCGATGCTTAAGTTAGCGAGTGCAAGAGATGTTTTCGAGATCTCAAAGTGGGATTAAATCAACTTAAAATAAAGAGAGGCGTGCACCCTTTTTATATAGACAAGAGAAGTGTTTCCCAAGTTAGGGTTATATTATCCCACCATAATTCCATAAATATTGTGACCGACTTAGATTTAGGATTCCTCATTTATGCTAAGTTCACATAAATAATAAATTACTCATTAAATTACCAAAATAGGTTTGGGCCTATGATTCTTTTAATGTGATCCACCGGGATCCCACACTACCATCCATATTAGTCCATTCGGGCCTAATATTTATAAAGCTCATGACCGAGGTAACAGATAACGCCCAACCAATAAAATCAAAAGAGGTTGCGACCCTATATGAGAACCCATCCTCATACTTCAGGTCGCTACTCTACAAACCAGCTCGCCCACCTCTCATAAGAAATGCTCCTTCCAAAAAATGAGGTCGCTTTCCATAAATACCAGCATGAATATTTAGTGTCGTATCAGCTAGTCTCCTATATTCTGGCTGATTGAGGTACCAAATAATGTAGAATATGTAAAAAAAAGTTAAAGAACGCAATCACTAGGAACCACAATAAAAAACATAAATCATAAATAAATTACCCTACTATCTTACCATGCAACTGTCCGGGATAAACCCAACTCGGCATGCCAAACCATAATAAGGGTCATCCAATAAAAGCCCATAAAATCGCGACCTCCAAAGATCAGCTCATTGAGCTCGCTCAACCTCTAGGAAGAATGCTCCTCCCGGAAGAAGAGGTCGCGTATAAGTCCCCATGTTTCATATCTGTTGACCTATTACACCCATCGACCTGAAACCATAAACCTCTCCATTTGCGACATGCAGTCATACTCAGGCACAATAATCCAAGAAAATGCAACCATAGGCCCTCAAAAAGTCAGAACACGCTTCCTTTTACCCATCATGTCTCTTTAAAGATTCATTAAATGCAGTCTGACAATATGTTGGACACGTGTCACCTCCCCAAAATCTCGTAATATATTAAACGCAGTGGGCCCAAAACGAAAGGCCCAAAACATTCCTAAAAACCCTACCAACTACCCGTTCCAATCTGTCCTATCAGCTTTTCACGCTGCCCAACATATACAAAACCCTTCCATTTTCACTCACTCGTCACTTTTACCAAAAAAACACGAAAAAGATCGCCATTGTCTCTCTGCAAAAAAGCTCGCGCTCCTCCAATTTTACAGAAATCAGCAATACATCACTCATCTCCGACCTCCACGTCAACAAAAATGAGTAAGTCCCTTAGATCTCCCCTCTTCAGTAATTAACTTCAATCATATATGCATTGCATCTGCTAAGTATTGTTGTGGTTTCCTTCTAATCTTTCTTTGTATTTTTCAATTAATGACGAAATTAGCATCTTCCAACCCCGATTCTCCAAACCCAGACCTCTCTCCTAATTATGATCCCATCGTAAATCCTTACATCTTCAAGAGAAGACGAAAGCAACCTTCCTCCCCACCCTCCGATTTACATGATGAACCGGAAGGTGAAGTCAGATGGTCGAAACGTGAGGCCCAGACTAGGACTCACACCGAGGCCCAAGCCTTAACTGAAAATATAACCGAAGATTCTTCTCCAACCCAACCTGAAACGGAAAACATCCCAGAGGGCATCCCTTTATCCATACCCACAGCACCTTCCACACTCCAATCTGAGCATTTCTTAGAGAACCCGGTAACAATAGTATCCTCCTCTGCTGTTGCCGACCTACTTCCTCTACCCCAAGCCACTAGGGTAGTCAAAGATAATAAAGGGTTGCTCCCAGATCGGGAGAAGTTCGAAGAGTTCAAGATAGCTCTCAATGTTCCCAACAATGGTGCCATTGTCCAACCAACCATCCTACAAACTGACCCAAACCATCCTCCACCTGACCACATTATGTTTTTAGATGAACTTCTAAAAGCATGTTTTAGGTTTCCTGCCCATTGGTTTTTCATCTCCGCCGCCAATAAATTTAAAATCCCTCTCCTCCAGCTAACACCAAATTCCATAAGGTTTATTGCAGGATACGTGATCTTATGTGAATACTACCATGTCCTGACCGACCCAAGCTTCTTCCATTTCTGCTTCCAAGCAAAATATCAGAAAAATCCTTTTGCCTTCTCAGCTCGTCTCGGGAAACCTCGCTTCTTGGTGAATCCTTCATCAAAAGTGCTCGATTGGCAGAAAATTTTCTTTTTTATTCACAACACCGAAGATTGGCCTTTCGATACCGACCTGCAGTACCATACCCCAGAACAAGACAACCCCCTACCTCCAAATCACGACCAATGCTCTACCAGCAATACAATGACCAGCTTGTTGAATGGAGCAAAAGTCCATTTGATGTAATCCAACTCACTAGGTGGGAAAAGATATTTTCTTTCATAGGTCTTGATTCATGACCTATTGCCCAAGACTTGGCCTTGAACATATCAGAATTCAGTAGGTTTTCTAAGTTACAACATTTTACGCCATTGTTCACAACAACCATTAATTCTAACCCCTTGCTTCATTATTGCAGATGCAATTGTCAGTACCTGTGTATCCTCGATTTCGGAAAGTGTCACCATTATTAATGACACAAGCCCTACAATCACATCAGCACCGCGACCTCCCATAGTTAACACAGGCGAGGAGGTGGAGGTCGCGCCTGATACCCGCGACGAGATCGCTGACGCTGAGGAATGTCTGCCACTCTCAGCAGTTTTTTCAAAAGGGAAGAGAACTGCACGCACACCTCCCGAATAGGCACCAAAGCGCAAACGTCTTCGCAAGACCTATGGTGGCACCACCTCCAGCTCCCCAAACTTGGATAACGATATGGATAACTGCAAACATGCAGCCAAAATAAAAGCACTTCTTCAAGAACGCACACTGACTCGGGTAATTCCAGTATCTCAAACCTGGCCTCTATTTAAATAACCAGGCACCATTAAAACACTAATCCATCTCTTTGTTATATATTTACATAGTGGGATACCCTATACTCCACAATATCCAACCAGCTGCTAGCCCGCTCTGCAGATAAAGACCTGCAGAAAATATGTGATGAGCTAACCATGCAAACTGAGCAACAAACCAAACAGCTCTCATTAACGCAAGGGGAGCTCGGTCAGGCCCTCAAACAGGTAAATGCCAGCGAACAAGAAAACAGCATTCTGAAGAGCCAAGTCAATAGACTGAAGGATGAGACAACTCGCGTAACCAATGATCTCAGAGAGCAAATTCAGGAGCTCGAAGAGAATGCGCGGGCTAGAGAGGAGAAAATCCAAGTAGCGCACCAGCAGGGTGTTATCGAAGGCCGGCGGACCTTCCTGGTGAGTGAGGTGGGCCAGAAGTTCATGGACGCCTATCGGAAGGAGCTGTTGAAGGCCTTTAGAAAATCAACTCTGTTTTTTGGCAAGATGGCTGTGGGTAGCAGGGAATGGGTCCACAAGGCTGCGGGGATAATCAAGGACCAGCTCGCGGCCATGAACATCACATATGACCCCAATGTGTCAGCTATCATCGAAATGCTTCCCCCGTTCAGCTCCTGGAAGGGCGACATGAAGCAGCCAAAAGATGCCCAATGGTAGTTGTCATGTCAAGGCCGAGTCGTGCTATCCGCTGATCCACACTTTTGTGCACCCCTTTTAAGATATTTAGTTTAAAAACACGTAAGTTTGCTCGCAACAGTACGAGGAACTTGTAGGGTGGTGAGCTTGACTCAAGTCGATTCTCTCGAGGACAACTGTTCGGTATCTAGGACATTTTTCACAATTATAAAATACATGTACGTCGATTTTTTTTTTTTGAAGAATTGATTTGATCATTAAAACTAAAGCAATATTGAATTTAAAACTAATTAAACTAATTATCTTAAACTAGATTTCCAACTAAGAGCATTAATTAAACTACTCGAACTCAAGAACTAGGAATTAATAGCAACGAATCTAAAAGCATGAATATAAGAAACTACCATGAAGCAATTGTATCATACGAATCGAAAATTGGAGAATTAAGCATAAATCAAATCGCATAAATAAACTAGATAAATCCAATATCCAAGCATGAAATAATTAAACTAATTCTAGAATTAACTAACAATTTAACTAAGCAATTAACTAGGAAATTAACTATGAAATTAACTAAGAGTTTTGAATAATTATTGGAACTAGTAAAAGCAATGAGAATCTTTAGCTATTCCGGAGTTGAACGCTGATCTTGGGCGAAGATTGAATCCTGAACTTGAAATCCTTGATCTCGGTCTTCAAATCTTGTTATAAGATATGGAAATATGTTTATTCTAAGACCAAATACCCTAGGTAGTCGTGTGTCTTCTTAAAAATTCGAAATATGAAGGGTATTTATAGATATAGCATGTCTTGGCGCACAAGAAACCCTTAAAACGCAATTCTGGGCAGCCACGTCGACGTCGCATCGACTGATGCGAACTGGCTCTCGGCGTCGACGCTACCTGTGTGCTCACGTCGACTGGGCGGGTGCGTCGACTGACGCGGTCTTGGATCAACGCAACTGCAAGTTGCGTCGACTTAGCATCGACAGACGGACTCTTGGATCAACGCAACTACAAGTTGCGTCGGTCTTGTGTCGACTGAGCGTCGACCGTCGCGTGAAGGGGTCCGCGTCAACGTAGCTTCGATGCTTGCGTCGATCAAAGCTACTGAGAGTACGTCTCATTATCTCGATTTTTCTGCTACTTGTTCACCGGAAAGCTCGTTCTCCACTTTTGAACATCGAACTTCATCTATCTACGCGCTGAACTCTTCCGATTACTTAGCTGTAAGGTGAAAAACAACGAATAATCACCTATTCTCATCAATTATGATCAAAATACGGTAAAATAAGCTGGGAATATAAAAATATGGAATTAAGCTTAAATCATCCAACTTATACCAAAAACAAATAGAAAAACGAACTAAAAAGCTAATAAAAATAAGGACAAATCTACGCTAATCAACTACCCCACACTTAATTGGTTTATTCGTCCTCGAACAAATGATAAATCCAAAGAATAACAAGTATGAAAATCAGTCCAAGCAATGAGTCGTGTCGTGCTACATACATAATTTTGAAAATATAGATACAAGTCATGCAACGTCAAACACTTCACTTTTATTACATCGTCGCTTCAAAATCAAAATCATGCATCTTCTCAAAAGGGAAATATATATGGGTGTTTGCTCAAAAGCACTCAAGCATTGGTACATGGGACGTGTATACACGCAAATCATACAAATACATGCACAATAAACAAGCACGGAAGATCAATCTCAAGTGTGTTTCAAAACTAAGAATCGGTAAAGGTCTTTACGGGTTGTAATGTAAGGCTCTTTGGACGGGTGCGGAATATATAAGTCGTGTGGCTAACTCACGATCTAACGTGATCAATAACTCACCAACCTAATCTAGTCACGAAGCAAAATTGCTTCACCTGGCTCAAAAATAAAAACCTCACTTAAATCTCATACGTAGCCTTTAACATAGGCTATTCCTCAACTCGAAACTCGTAAACCGACTTGTCGCTCAAACCTCTTAAACACAATTGAAGCCTTTAATGTGATTCTTATCACAACTCCTTCGCCTCTTAAACATTAGGCTTCACGCGAAAATAAACAATAAACTCAAGCCTTAAATTAAGCGCGTAGGCAATTACTCAATAAGACTCACCATCCTTTCTTATTTTCTTTTTTATTTTTTTATCCCCCTTTTATTCTTTTTTTATGGGGTCATTTCTTTTTCTTTTTCGGATGGTGGTCTTTTATTACAAAAAATTCATAAACATCATAAATTCCCAATAAAATCTCCAAAACACTAATAACCAACAAAAATAACGAACTCCTACCCCACGCTTTTAATGGGTTGTAAGGGTCGACTCAAAAACACTCATGGCTATAGGCATGGATTATTTTGCTATGATTGGCTCATTCGGAATTTATAGTGGCCAAAATATATGGATATGGCCGGAATAGGGTTTTATTTGTGCCTTAACGTCATTTTCAAAGTCAACTACACACAGCGGTTTCAAAGAGATATCAAGACTGAAACTTATTCAAGCACATGCAAAGATGATAATCACTCAAGCTACTTACTGGATTTTTGCATGAAAAAGTTTTGAATTGACGCTGCTTTTAAGGTTTTGTGAAATCAATTGCGTCCAAGTACCATTTTACAATATATAAATAATAATTTTGAATAATTTACGCACTTATACACGCTCAAAGACAATAACATAAAATCATTCATAGCTAACTTTGACAGGCAAGCCATACAAACACAATTTTAGCGTAGGAATAGCGATCAATCACGTTAAAAATATGCATTTCAAAACAAAGTCATCAAATTGCACTTTAAATATAAACCATACTCAACCACCCGCCTCCTTAAAAACTCGGCAATCTTCTGATTGTCATAAATATAAAAGAAAATAAGAGAAAGGGAGATGAGAAAACATCCCTCAAATTGCACTTTAAATATAAACCATACTCAACCACCCCCTCTCTAAAAGCTCGGCAACCTCCTGATTGTCATAAATATAAAAGAAAATAAGAGCAAGGGAGATGAGAAAACATCCCTGAAAAATGCGATAGTCGAGTCTCTCCAAAAACGCTTGTGCAATTATCCTTCGTTTAAGACCGCGTGATTAGATTGTCTTGAACAAACCTATAAAAATAAACAAAATAAAACAAACAAACAAACCAAGATTGCTATCGATTTCTACGTGCAAGTGCCCGGTGACACGTCTTTTGGGATTTGAAACGTTCGGATTGTGGCTCAATGTCGTAAACAACTGGGTTGCAGCGCATCAAATGGTTTCCGAATTGTGGCTAACTTGGATCGGATTGCGACCTCAATCGATGAAAATTAGACGGCAGATGCTACTAGCGGTAAGCTCATTATTATCCCTGATGGTGCAGGAGTCTTTTGAATATCTCGAAGTGAAAACGTCGCCGTTTCGCCTAAGACGGACATAGTCATCCTCCCTTTATTTACGTCGATCACCGTGCGCATTGTCGACATGAATGGACGTCCTAACAAAATGGCGTATTCTCGATTTTCACTTTGTACGTCACCAACGTCGATAATGAAAAAATCCACCGGCACAACTAGCTTGTTTACTTGTACTAAGACATCCTCCAAATTCCCCAAGGGTAGTTGTATCGTTCTATCCGCCAATTGTAACCTCATCGTGGTCGGCTTCAACGATCCTAGGTCAAACTCCTTGTAAATTGAGTGAGGCATCGAATTTATGCTAGCTCCAAGGTCGAGCATCCCCCTTGCCGTGTGTCCATTCCCGAGAGAAGTAGTTATGCAAAAACTCCCGGGATCCTTCTCTTTGGGCGGCGATGGTTTTTAAAATATATCACTAACTTCTCCTATCAAAGCCACATGTTGATTTGCAGCCAAGTGCCTTTCCCTTGATGCTAGCTCCTTGAAAAACTTCACAAACGTTGGCATTGTCTTTATCACCTCTAGCAGGGGGAGGTTTATATTAACATTCTTCAATAAATTGTATAACTCCATGAATTTTTTATTTTCTTTGGCCGTGCGTAGGCGATTTGGGAAGGGAACATGATCTTAAATAGTCAACTTCTTTGGTAGTGCAATTTAAGAAATCGATGGGTTCTTCAATTGCTGTCGAATTTTTACTCTTCCACAACCCCGAAATATTTGGATTTGAAGATTTATGCATTAGATCGACCGATTTGGTTGCATCTACTTGTGTTTGGGTTGGCTTCTTCCTTGTCGTTCTCCTTTTCTAGCTCTATGCCGTTATCTACCTCTTTTCCGCTTCTCAGCACATGAATAGCTGAGGCATGTTCTGTTTGGCTTGGAAAAGTATTTTTCTCCTTCTTTAATGACACCATGTCAGTTGCCAATTGTCATACCATCATCTCCAATCTTCTTAGTCCTGATGAATTTTCACGAGTGCTTTTGGCCATTTCAGTCATCATCATTCTTAATTCTTTCATATCATCCCGAACTTCTTTCATTTCACCTCGAACTCCCTTCATTTCCTCCTGAACATGTGTGAGGCCTTCTCAGTTTCGAATACTATCGGCGACTTGGTTTTTCTTCCAGACTAAAAGTTGATCAGTTGACTGAACTGTAGTAGACGTTTGCCCTTGCATATGAAAATCATTCTGAGGTGGTGACAATGGAGCTTGCGCATGTGGTGGTGGAAATTGCGCGTTGAATCTCTTAGCGGGCTGCTTCCCCTGTTAGAAAAATTCTGGAGGGCGTTAACGTCTTTGTGATGTTCATTGGTGAACGTGCACATATCGGCTAAATGTTCGGGGGATCCGCATTGGTGACACGTCGTAGTCATCTTCTTTGAAGAGGCCTTGCTCGCCCACTCGACCTTCCACGCTGCCAATTTCTCATCAAATATCTCCTCGCACTTTACTTTGACTAATTTGCCATCATGTAAATCAGGATCGGGGATGGACAACTCATTAACTTTTAATTTACGAGGCCAAGAGTTGGTTTGTCTAGATTTCTCGCTCTGTTTCTCCAATACTCGTTGTGCCTCGCGGGCCGTTAAATCTCCAAAATCTCCTCCTGCTGCTATTTCAACTTGACTTTTCCCCATGGGCGACAAACAATCAAAGAAAAACTGATTAATTATCTCGGGGGAGTATCTATGATGGAGGCATGCTTGTAAAAGTGTCTTTTAACGCTCCCATGTTTCATGAAATAATTCTCCCTCCACTTGTTCGAAGTTAGTAATCTACCTCCGAAGTTGCCCCATTGTTTGTGGTGAATAATATTGATTGAGGAACTTCTCGCTTATCATCTCCCAATCAGTTAACGATCTTGGTTCTAAGGATAATAATCATTTCTTCGCCTTGTCTTTCATGCTATAGGGGAAGAAAATCATTTGCATCTCCTCCCGGTTAAGGCCATTACCCATAAATCTGCCTACTTCATCGATAAAGTAGTTTAAAAACGCTAGAGGGTCTTCATGGGCATTTCCGTGAAAAGTCGGTAGAAAATTGAGTTGATGCGGTTTAATCTCTACTTCTCTTGCATTCGGTCCAAGAACAATAGAAGGCCCATAAGGCACAACCTTCGGGCGTGCCAAATCTCATTGTCGAGGTGCTCGGGGGTGTCTCGGTGCTCTCTCTCTATGATAGGCAGCCTCATAATCTCCTTCGTAATCTTGGTCATCGAACCATTCATCTTCAAACTCTCATCGAGGGATTGGTCTGTCAGGATAATCTTCATACACTTCCTCTTCATATTGAGCGTTCGTTCCTCTATCTCCTTGTCTTAGTTGCAGTGGGGCCCGATTGTTTGGTGGTTGATTGTGACCTCCAAAGTATCGCTGTTCGCTTCCATACTCTACCCCACGTCTTCGTGGAGGTTTTAAAGGTAACTCATTGTTTAATTCATCGAACAACTCATTGTGATCGTTCTCATGATTCTCTCTTCTAGCCATATTTCTGGAGATTTCGTCGCACACGATATTAGTAGCTATCGAAGAAATGCTTTCGGGAACGGAAACGGTTCTTGGTCTTGCTGGATTCGCACGATGGATGTCGTCAAAGAATGGTGCAAGATCGCGTTGAAGTGATCGTCTACCTTGCATAAACTCAACAACAATTCAACGTACCAAATAGCAAAAATCCAAACCCAGTGCATTTATATAAATAACGACTAAATAGAAAATAAAACGAAAAACATCCTTGAATCCTACATGTTGTCCCCGGCAACGGTGCAAAATTTTTTATCCAAACTTTTGTGCACCCCTTTTAAGATATTTAGTTTAAAAACACGTAAGTTTGCTCGCAAGAGTACGAGGAACTTGTAGGGTGGTGAGCTTGACTCAAGTCGACTCTCTCGAGCACAACTGTTTGGTATCTAGGATTTTTTTCTCAATTATAAAATACATGTACATCGGTTTTTTTTAAAGAATTGATTTGATCATTAAAACTAAAGCAATATTGAATTTAAAACTAATTAAACTAATTATCTTAAACTAAATTACCAACTAAGAGCATTAATTAAACTACTCGAACTCAAGAACTAGGAATTAATAGCAACGAATCTAAAAGCATGAATATAAGAAACTACCATGAAGCAATTGTATCATACGAATCTAAAAACGGAGAATTAAGCATAAATCAAATCGCATAAATAAACTAGATAAATCCAATATCCAAGCATGAAACAATTAAACTAATTAAACTAATTCTAGAATTTAACTACAAAATTAACTACGAAATTAACTAAGAGTTTAGAATACTTATTGAAACTAGTAAAAGAAATGAAAATGTCCAGCTATTCCGTAGTTGAACGTTGATCTTGGGCGAAGATTGAATCCCGAACTTGAAATCGAAGCTTCAGACTCTTCGTTCTTCGATCCTTGATCTTGGTCTTCAAATCTTATTATAAGATGTGGAAATATGTTTATTCTAAGCCAAAATACCCTAGTAGTCGCGTGTCTTCTTAAAAATCCGAAATATGAAGGGTATTTATAGATATAGCATGTCTTGGCGCACAAGAAACCCTAAAACACAATTCTGCCTGTATGCTTGCATCGACTGATCATCGACCGTCGCGTGCAGGGGTCCGCGTCGATCGACGCTACTAAGAGTACATCACATTTTCTCGATTTTTCTGCTACGTGTTCACCGTAAAGCTCGTTCTCCACTTTTGAACATCGAACTTCCTCTATCTACGCGCTTAACTCTTCCGGTTACTTAGCTGTAAGGTGAAAAACAATGAATAATCACCTATTCTCATCAGTTATGATCAAAATACGGTAAAATAAGCTAGGAATATAAAAATACAGAATTAAGCTTAAATCATCCAACTTATACCAAAAGTAAATAGAAAAATGAACTAAAAAGATAATAAGAATAAGGACAAGTCTACGCTAATCATCCGCCATATTGGTTGCCGAGCTGGACACACCTCTAGAAGATTTTGTACCTGCAACCGGGCCAAACACGACCTGATAGCCCTTTGTAATTCAAAAACCTGTAATCTGTTCGCACAACATATGAACAATGCCGCATAATTTTATCAACAATTTTGTCCTTATGCTTATTATATGTATAAACCTGCAACTCAAACCATCATAAGTGAAACCAGAAAGTAATATAGGTCGCATAGAACACGCGAATTACAGACATTCATAACCAAGATCCTCCCAAATTTCAAGTTAATCACAACCATGATTCAAGCCCCCATAAATAAAATCGTGAGTTCGATATACCAAAAACCGTCAAATCATGAACAAAAATAATTAAAAGGAGTCGAAACGAACTCACACATATATGTCAAATGTGTTAGCCCGCATAATTAAACGCAAAAAACATAATAACCCACACAATAATTCAAGAAGTATATGTAAGTAAAATATATCCTTCTCGGAAGCGACCTCAAATATGTAAATCAAACATACTTAAAGTCACATCACCCAGCCATTCGTATAAAACCATGAAAATATATGAGATGTTCACCAAGATTTATTAAATATTGCAAAAAGCTATCTGACCCAAAGGGTACAACGTAAAACCATTATCCGCCCTGAAGGTAAAGCACAAAATAGCCCACCGCAAAGGATAATGAAACAACATCCGCCCCGGAGGGTTAAACACAAAACAGCCTGCCCCGGAGGGTAATGAAACAACATCCGCCTCGGAGGGTTAAACACAAAACAGCCCACCCCGAAGGGTAATGAAACATCATCTGCCCCGGAGGATTAAACACAAAACAGCCCGCCCCGAAGGGTAATGAAACATTATCCGCCCTGAAGGGTTAGACAAAACAGCCCGCCCTAAATGGTAATGAAACATCTTCCCTGGAGGGTTAAAAACACAAACAGCCCACCCCGAAGGGTAATGAAACAACATCCGCCCCGGAGGGTTAAACACAAAACATCCCACCCCAAAGGGTACAAAAAGGCTTTACTTCTTAAAAGGCTTTTACTTCCTAAAATAATTTTCCCCATTCATGTTCTCTTAACTCCTGAAGAAGAGTTTTCGCATTAGAAACATTTCCAAAGGCTATAAAAATGTAGATAGATTCTTTCTGAAATGCTTGGCATAAAAAATTAGTGACTTTCATAGTTGCTCTCATTAAGTACAAGCCAAACAAAAAAACCAAAAGTTCTAATATTATTGTAAGCACCATGAATTTCTGCTCAACCCTTGGTAATGGAAGTACTTGCAATGAGATTTGCAATGAGATCTTCAAGGACCTTAGAAGTAGCGACATACATATCAATCATACTTTTCACCAATTCGAAATGAGAACTCCAACATGTAGAACCTGAATGTTGTAAAGATGTCATTTGATTAGTGCCTCGTCCAAATTCACGGTCTTCGGTGACAACATATTCTCAATCTCTATTATGTGAGCTGCTTGAAACTCTATGTGGCACTTAGGTGAATATTTGACATTGTTAATAACATTATCCAATATAGAAAAAAAAATCCCAAATTGGATCGCATTGCTTTGCTGCAGCAACTAATGCTAATTGCAACCCGTAAGCAAAACAATGGACATAGTATGCATATGGACAAATCTCTAAACAATAATGCTTATAATCCTACCCATTGTCTACACATATTACTAGCCCCATCATACCCCTGGCCACGCAATTTATGAACTTGAAGATTGTATTGAGAAAGAACTTCTGAAATTGCACCTTTAAGTGTTTCTGAAGTTTTGTTAGCTACGCCATTGATAGCAAAGAATCACTCCATCAAGATACCCGAGTTTACAAATCTTAGAATAATTGCCATTTGTTCTCGATTTGATTTTTCTTGTGCTTCATCTACAAGAAGAGAAAATAAATATCTCCAATTTCCTCTCGGATCATCTGATGAACTCCGTTGGCCATGATTGATAATATCTCTACCTAGATTTCTGGAGAAGTGTATTTGGCATTCTTAGGTGCATTGTTCAGTACAACATCCCTAACATTTTCATTCAAGTCTCCAGCCAAATCAACCAATTCAATTACGTTTCCACGATTCAAAGAGTTTTCAGATATGTTATGACCTCTAAAAGTACAGCCTTCTAATGATAGATAACGAACACTTTTAATCGTTATGTTTAATCGGAATCGACTTTTCACAACTTCTTGTTTGTTGATTCTATTGATCACTTTATTAATATGTTGAGATGTCTTCATCAGAACATGAACACATGCCACACACTTATTATGAGGCGATAAAGTCGGCTAGCCAACATGACTCAAAAAATGCACATTTTTTTCATCTGATAAACTCTCCATCAATTATCAAACCCCCCAGTCACCAAAGTCGAAGCTACAGCCCCATTAAACTTTTCACCAAAATGAAAGCATAGAAAATAATACGCCTTATGTGTGGTTAGAGAATAATATAACCAATTGAACTCGGTAAACCAATCATATTGAAAGTGACGAACCTTATCTGGATATTTCCGACCTTTATATACTTTTCAAGCTTGGTTTGATAA
Source organism: Phtheirospermum japonicum (assembly GCA_014905375.1). Taxonomy (NCBI): domain Eukaryota; kingdom Viridiplantae; phylum Streptophyta; class Magnoliopsida; order Lamiales; family Orobanchaceae; genus Phtheirospermum; species Phtheirospermum japonicum. Next base: position 143,443 of record BMAC01000691.1, on the reverse strand, counting down.
GGCCCAACAGTCATATATGCTCATCTAATTTCACCCCATTTAGAAAGAGGGTCATCATATATTTTCTTTCTTTTTCCTGGATATCGTTCAATTGCGAAGGATGAGCAGGAAGGGATGGACTCTTGATTCTTTTTCCTCAAAGAAGATTCTTAAAATTCAAATGGAGCAGCTGCTTGATTCTCAATTCGAGTGACAAGTTGCGGATCATTTAGAATGAATGCAAAGTTTTTTTGCCTTCCTTTCTTGGAGGTTATGAGCCCATAAAAACGTCAAAAACTATACAATGAAGATAATAAAAGAATATCAATTGTTACAAAATTTAACCTCTACATAATTAAACCACAGCAAACAAACACATAATATCATATTGGAGAGAAAAAAAAAGGACAAACAAATATGAACATCTTATGTACAATCATTATAAAATAAATTTCTACCACAAATCCAGATTCTCAAGCCTAAACTGTCGGAATAAATCAGAACACCCCAAAACTAGATAATAGGGAAAGATAAATTTATTAATGATTTAGTTATTGGGCAAACAAAATATATTGCAAAAAACTTATGAATAATCACAATTCATACCTTATTTTCACCATTCTAATTATGCAATTTGAACTTATCAAAAATATTAAAAAACTCTCAAAATCTACTGTAAATGTGCACACACCGTACTAGGAAAAAAAATAAAATGTGTCATTCACATTCCTTCATACTTTAGAGGGTAATGTAATGATAAATACAAAAGCGAAAAAAAAAAAGAAAAAAAATAATAAGAAAGAAATTACAGTAGTGGAGGAAAAAAAAAACTCATATCTTATAAAGATGAGAAGGAATACGGAGAGGGAGAAAAAACACCGTACTCACTGCTTACAATTACCCACCTGTTGGTAATTACCTTCACTTTACTTAACATATAAGAGGAAATGAGAATTGGGGGGGGGAGCAGATCTCCTGAATTAGGGATTTGTCCCATTTGTTTTATGGTATGGATTCTTGAAGATGAATCACGTCTGCATCTACCCATTTAATGTCCAACTCTATATTGATAAAGTTATTTGGTTTGGTGTGGACTATTTTAAGCCTCTTTTATATTTATTTTTTCTTTGTCTAAGTCCAATTCACATGGCCCAACTATTTAAAACATGCCCAAATATTATTATTTACTATCACTAATATAATATTTTTTATTATTTATTTTTATTTTCAAGGGCGCAACATAATTTCGGGCTGTGCCTTGGACCAGCAGAGGAGCACCCCACTGACTTGGATACTTTCTAATACACGGCCTAAGTTCCGTTCGATAGTTGAGCGGCACTGATGATATTTATGAGACCACATCCAAACACACGACAATGAGGTTGTGTTTGTCGTGAGTCGCAACTAGGTGTTAGGGTTTCTCATTTGGCATTTCAATCGACGTCCATAGAGTTTCCTCATCTTCTGAGTATCGATAGCTGATTAGGTTTCTGGTAGGAGTATTGGTCCGAGGTTGTGATATGGTAGCCCTGGCTAATTTCGGCGTCGATTTGGGTGTCTAATTTCTGGGGGATTGGTTTTGGATAGAAAAGATGAAGGAAAAAGTGAGGGTGTGTGAAATAAGTTTTTTTAAATAGAAGCAGTGTATGATGGATATTATACCTGTATACTGTCATAAAAATAAAAATGATTTGGTTAAGAAAGTAATATAGAATTATAGCAACCTAAATTTCTATGTGCGCCAACCAAGTGGACCAATTTCCCATTGTTTATCATATGTATATCGATATACATTTTCATCTTTATTTGTACAAAAGGAGAGGTGTGGAGAAAAAAATAATGTTGTTAAGTGAAATGAACTTCTTACACCTAAATTTTGTTTAATTTCATCTGTAAGAACAGAGTAATTGCAGGTGATAAGTTTTATTTGAATCGATCTTAAGGAATGGGAATTGGAAATAACAAGTTTGTTCACACATCAATACCTTACTACTAAAGATGGCCTGCCGGTCTTGGGGCAGGCCATTTGGCACCTTCTCATTTGTTTTTTTTTAAAACAGATCTTATTTTATTTTGTTTTGTTTTATTTTAAGGTTTTTTTTTTGTTTTAAGTCTGACTAACGGGTTAATGGTTAGGGGGGTCAATTTGCTTCAAATATATAAATATAAAATGTTACCCACTTTGATCCTTGATATAACAATTGTATGTTCTATCTAGTGGAAATAAAAGAAAAGAAAAGAAAATGCTATCCTTCTTAACTCTCTAAACTTTCCTATATTTATAAATATAGGTATATTAAATACATTAAATTATGTCTCTTTAAATAATTATTATTTATAAAATACAATTTTCCTTTACGTAATATACATTTATTAATAATAGTCAATCATATTATAAATATTTCAAAATTATTAGATTAGGTGTTCTGAGATAATAATTCTTTATACAATATAATATTCTTTTACCTATAAAAATATTTATTAATAATATTTTATCTTAAGATTTGAGAATTATATTATAAATTAAGAATAAAAAAATACATTACAAAATTTTTTTTTTAATACAAAACATAGTAAAAAGAACCAAACATTAAAATACCGGAGAAATACAAAAAATTAAATAATAAGTTTTATAACTGTCAATTAAGGACAAAAATCTCAAATAAGAATTAAAAAAACCAAAGAAAAATGAATTTCATTCTTAAAATAAAATATTCGTGATGACGGAATTTAATGGTCTGTGGAGAGAAATATAAAGTAAATTACAAAGAAAGAATTAAAAAATATACATTCTTTAAATAAATATTATTATTATTTTTTAATATGCTAATAATAAAAATACTATAATTTAAAATGTAATTTTATGAAGAAATAAAATTACACCAATGAATTAAATTTTTTAAAATTTAATTTTTTTTCTAAACATTAATCAATCACAACTTTGACCATAAATTAGCACAGCATATAAAGATAGTTTATAATTTGTATAAAATTATATTAATTGATTTGATCAAAAAAAAAAATCAAAAAAGAAAATAAATCTAAAGAAAATAGATAAGAAGATATAGAAAAAACAAACAAAAAAAAAAAAAAACAAATGAGAAGGTGCCAAATGGCCTGCCCCAAGACCGGCAGGCCATCTTTAGTAGTAAGGTATTGATGTGTGAACAAACTTGTTATTTCCCAATTCCCATTCCTTAAGATCGATTCAAATAAAACTTATCACCTGCAATTACTCTGTTCTTTACAGATGAAATTAAACAAAATTTAGGTGTAAGAAGTTCATTTCACTTAACAACATTATTTTTTTCTCCACACCTCTCCTTTTGTACAAATAAAGATGAAAATGTATATCGATATACATATGAATAAACAATGGGAAAATTGGTCCACTTGGTTGGCGCACATAGAAATTTTAGGTTGCTATAATTCTATATTACTTTCTTAACCAAATCATTTTTTATTTTTATGACAGTATACAGGTATAATATCCATCATACACTGCTTCTATTTAAAAAAAACTTATTTCACACACCCTCACTTTTTCCTTCATCTTTTTCTATCCAAAACCAATCCGCCCAGAAATTAGACACCCAAATCGACGCCGAAATTAGCCAGGGCTACCATATCACAACCTCGGACCAATACTCCTACCAGAAACCTAATCAGCTATCGATACCTCAGAAAGATGAGGAA
>BMAC01000691.1:120957-138848 GCA_014905375.1 Phtheirospermum japonicum | reverse complement strand
ATTTTCATCTTTATTTGTACAAAAGGAGAGGTGTGGAGAAAAAAATAATGTTGTTAAGTGAAATGAACTTCTTACACCTAAATTTTGTTTAATTTCATCTGTTAAGAACAGAGTAATTGCAGGTGATAAGTTTTATTTGAATCGATCTTAAGGAATGGGAATTGGGAAATAACAAGTTTGTTCACACATCAATACCTTACTACTAAAGATGGCCTGCCGGTCTTGGGGCAGGCCATTTGGCACCTTCTCATTTGTTTTTTTTTTCATATTGTATATCATTGATTAGTGCACCTAAAAAAATAAAAAGTACAAGGTCGAGAAACTTCTTAATACATATAATTTTTATTCCACTGTGTAATAGTGTAGTTAGTACTTATGTAAATGGGAGCATATAGGAGCATATAGTGCATTGGATTAGTCGGATGACAATCTAGTGTAATTTTGCATGTGTGATAGGCCTTGGCCACGTGTGTGGACAAATTTTTTGCGTGATGGCAACTCGTTATGGTAGTGGTCGACATTGATCTAAATTGTCCATGTCAAAGTTTGAATAGTGTTTCAGTTGGTGTTTCAAATAGATCGTACATGAGTTCTTTATTTATCGCGTGTCGTGTTCATTTGTTGGAGTTCGAGCGTCGTTTCTATATGATTCGTTGGTTTCGCTTGAGGGCAAGTAAAAAGCTAAGTATGGGGGAGCTGATTTGTAAATATTCAGTTTTTTGTATGATTTTCGTGTCTCATTATGCACGTTTTACTTGTGTATTTATCGTATTTTGAGTCATTTAGCCTATTTTACATTTTCATAGTTTGGTCTTAATATTTTTATGATATTTCGTATTTTTCATATTTTTACCTTATTTTATTTTAAAGGTCAAAATGTTCAAAGCGGACCTGAGTCCAATATTGGAAGACGAGATGAGACCTATTATTCCCATGATAAATCCACAAAGAGAAAAAAATAATAGTCAAAAATCAAAAACTCGTAATATATATATATATATATATATATATATATATATATATATATATATATATATATATATATATATATATATAGAGAGAGAGAGAGAGAGAGAGAGAACATGAATAAAAATACATAAAATGAGCGTTTACAACTTGTTGCAATGTGCAACTAACGTAATCTTTGCAAAACACAAAATGGAGTAGAGTATACTCAAAAATAAAAAGATAAGAAACAACATAAAGATTGCCACGGAGAACGAGACTAGTAAAAAATTTTCAATTTTCGGTCAAGATATTTGTGGAAAGAAAAAGGCTCGATGCACTTTCACAAAAGTCCTACACTTCAAGCCCTACAATTATACTAACGTTCAATGTAGGATCTGTAGGACCACACAAATTGTTCTACGTTACTTCGCCAAGGTTCTAAATATAAGCACGCAATATAATAACAAAAATCAAATGGAACCTCCCCCACACTTAAACAACGCAATGTCTAAATACGAGGGAAACAACAAGGTGTTAAGAAATACGTCCCTATCAAGCAAGTACGAGGAGGTGAGTCTACTTGTATCATCTAAAATCTGGGGTATGAAGTAAGAACCTACAAAATGGTAAGTGGGGAAAATAAATAAACACACAAGACATACGAAAACCATTACACAAACCAAAGAAAAACACTAATATATATACACAAATTTTTGGGTTTTTGAAAGTTCTTATTTTGTTCGGATTTTCTTTTGTAATTTGTTTGAATTTTGATTTTTTTGTTAATGACAAAAATCTAAGAAGAAACACGAAAATATGAGAGAGAAATGAAAATAAATAAGTAAACCAAACAAAAACATAAACATATGTAGAAAAGAAATTTTGATGTTTGAGATTTTCTATTTTGTATGTGTTTTTTTTCCTTTTTTTAGATAAAAGTACTAGAAAAAAGGTGGTTGAGTGAGAACAAACCCGGAGAGGTCAATCCTTTGATTTCATCGAATTGGAAAACTGCAGGGTCAAGTATTAGTTATGGAGGTGAGAGATCAGGCATTGGTTGAGGAGCTGAAGGTATATAAACATCTTAAGAGGGCGGTTGAGGAAATATTTCCCATGCAAGTTTCTTCAACCGAAACTTGTTTGAAATGTAACGATTTTTAGATAAGAGGCTTAAGTCAGGTGCTCATGTCGTCGATCCTCTTAGTTATAGATTTGTCGCTTTGTTGTATGCCAGCCTTCATTTGAATCCAGGTGTGATCGTGGGGCAAATTTGAAGAGAAGGGCGCCAAGATGGAGGGACAAGACAAATTATTTTCTTTGACGTCTTATATAAAGTTCTCTTCCTCCAAGGCCAAAATGGTTTTGTTACCTTGCTCGCTTGTTGAATATAAAAGAGACCCCTATTTTAGTTACCTTGCTCGCTTGTTGAATGTCGAGAATCATATGAGACATGATATTGCAGAACATCAATAATTCTGGGTCTTTAAGCCCACTCTTGGATCCCCCTTTACCGTTTTTGTCCACTCCAAAATCTCTTCCCCAAATGCACTTGCATTAAAGCTCTTCAGCACTATAGGGTACGCTTTACTCTTAAGGACTAGGATATGACTCAACACGTTTAGATTGACCGTGTAAGATTTGTTGTTCAATCAGCATCAAAAATGAATCTGATGTTGCTCCCCAACAAAAGCTTTCTAGATAAAAATCTAAAGTCTTATAAAACTCAAGAATAATCTCCTCATACCCATGAAATTTGGTGTTCATGAATTCTTCTAAATGAAACCTCTTATACAACTCATTCATCGGATTTAACAAACACAAACGTTCAAGCACCATTCCGACTTGATAATGAGAGGAATTGAAACCACAGGTTTTAAGCTCTTGAAAATGAAGACCCTCATCTTCTATGAGAATGTCGAATGGAGCTACTTAAACTCCTAATTGGTCGAGATCTCTTTTACCTTTGAAAACATATGTGAAGGTAAGGAGAGAGACCCAAAATTTTGAAGTTATTGATCTGTTTCATATTCACATCTTCTTCTTCTCTCTTATTATTATTTTTTTTTTACCTTTTTATTGTATAAATTTAGGTAAAGAGAGAAACTAAAGATTGGAATGAGTCTAACACAGAAAACCCATTGTTCACAGGTACTGTTGTTCACGGTTCATATTTTTTATCTTTTTTCTAATTTATATTTTTTGTAAAAAATAAATTTCTTGGGGCTGAGAAATTGAACTATTGAAGGATCAAAGGGATTATGCAATGCTTTCTGCACAAAATTTTGATTTTTTTTATTTCTTTTTGTACATCATTTCGTTTTGTTGTTGTTGTTGTTGTTATTTGTTTGTCTTATTTTTTTCTTTCTTTTTTTTTATATTGAGATATGGTTTTAGCTTAGTTTAGCTTTGTTAGTTGCAATCATAGAAACGTTTCATTTCCTGTTATTGTTGTGATTTTTGTGTGCATGACCTAATAATCATACTTTTTTTTTCACAGTACATTTGCACAAACATATCCTTGGGATACATCTCTTTATTTAGCAGAAAATTTTATGGAAATTATTCTTTTTCTTCTTAATTCTTCTTTAATCGACCTGTGTTTGGTGTTAATAGTTGTGAGAAATAATTGACAGATTTTATCAATTTTAGGGTTTGATTGGATTGTAGATACACACAATTCCGCGCTCTGCAACACTCCACACTTCTCCGTATTATCAACTCAGGTCTTTTCTTTTTCTTTTCTTGAGATTATATTGTTCTATTTAACTTTTTGTTTATTTAATACTCTTAATAAAAAAAATGCACGGATATGGCAGTGATATTGTTTTTTGCATTACTTATTCCCTTCCAGTCACTTCTATTTGTTGCAGGCTTGCGATACGGCTGCTAGTTGGGTAATGATGATTTTTTTAATAATCGAAAATCTTTTATCTAATTTTAGTGCGAGATTCTTGATTTTGTGTTATGGGGCCATCATGTTGTGTTGATCAAGTGCAGATATTAAAATATGGCATGCAACATGTTGGGAAGCTCATATGTAGCAATTTGGGTGCAAGAATGAACTCAGAATCTAAAAGTTGGAGGGTTTTGGGTATGTGTTTGTATCTTGCTCCGTACTAAATTACATTTAATTACAATGAGTACCCCTGTGGTTTGATCTAATTACGAGAATACCCAAATAACTTTCAATACATTTAATTACAATGAGTACCCCTGAGGTTTGATCTAATTACGAGAATACCCAGCTAACTTTGGATATTACAGAAACTAGCCATGAGATTATATTGTCTTACATTTACTCCTTCATAAGCATGAATAATTAAAAAAAACTCACATAAAAAATATTATGGGTAGACCCTTAATTTTAACACTGAATCAAATCTCATGGGTATTTTTATAATTTCGAAAGTTAGTTGGGGGTTACCTCAAGGGTACTTTTTGTGTAATCTTGAAATGTGATCCTTTTTTTTTCCTTTTTCTAATATTTCTCTCTTTTCTTCTCTTGGTAGATGGCATCGAGCCACTTATATAAAATTGAAAAAATTTATATATTGCTAATTTTACGTTTCATAGCTTTCTTTTCTCGCTTCAAAGGTATAAACCTCCGAACCCAAGGTGAAGGTAGACAGAAATTCAAGGCCGAAAAGTGCTGAGTCGGTCAGAAATTTATTTAATGACCCAAAACCATGGTTTGTGTTTCAATGTAAATTTTGGAAGGTAGATAGAAAATCACGATTTGTGTTTTAATCTTCATTTTCATTTACTGACCCAAAACATGGTTTGTGTTTTCATTTTATTATTATTATTTGTAAAATAAAATTCCTTTGAAAAACTAAAATAATATAAACTGATTTAAGAAAATAACAAACCTAATTAAAAATCTGCTCTACTATTTATTAGTTCCATTTTTTTTGGACAGGGAAGTTCAAAATATTCTTATTCTCTCCATTTTTTCTTCTTCTTATCTTCTTTCTACTTTCTGTATGAGTTTTATTATTATTAGTTTTGTAACAGATGGAACATAATATTAGAAGGGATCGAACTTTTTGGTGCTCTCGCAGTTTTAATTTCATTATATTCTTCAAATCTTCATATATAATGTTTTGGTATCTTGAGGTCAATTTATGATCTTTTATATTTTTTTTCCTTATTCTTCTTTCCGCTTTTTTATTTTTTTAATCTCTTAATTCTCTTCATGTTTTATCTTCATGATTTAGGGTTTTTGTCTCTGTTACGTCTCTCTATAGATGCAATCTGATTCGTGATCTTTTTCTCATTTGTTTCAGGTGTTGATTATTATTTGGGATATTCAGATCTTTGGCATCGGGTAAAGAAGAAGAGGGAAATGGTGATGAGGTATTTAATTTATTTTTCTTTTTTCCCCTTTTGATTATTATTTGGTACTGAGATCTGGACTTGCATGGTTTAACATCAGCGTAGCAGATAGATTTATAGTTTGGGTTGAGGTACATAGTATATAAGATTGTTTTAATTAATTGGATTGGTGAATCTTCACTTTAGGAAGTTGTAGGATTTGGAGGTTATATGAACCGTAGGGATTAAGAGTTGAGGAAAAATATAATTATATATTTTTTCTAATTATTTTCTCAACAGTAATATTTATTGATTTGTAACTAAAGTGGGTTTTTATAACTTCATTGTAATATCTTGCTTATGTCTAAAATTGTTTTGAGTTTTAGATATATCTTGAGTTTTAAATCTAATGAGTTTGCCTGTCTTACTTTATTGGAGATAAGTTTAATTTTGGATAATATTAGGTTGTTTTGATCTTTTTGTAAGATTTGAAGGTCTATGGTATTTAAGAATAATTCTCAGATTCACGATGTTGTTAGTCAATGTTTAACAACATTGATTAGCAACATCGACCAGAGTAAAATATATAATATACAGCGGAATAAATTGATAAGAACACGAGATAACAAATTCATTTCACAAGTTAAAACTTGTGAACTTGGGTGTACAAACCCGGAAACTATATTACTTTCTTGTTCACGTTCAATACACAAATATGAAGTAATATATGAAAACTAAATATCAATAAACTTGAAACTAAATACTTGATGCCGGAATGGCAAGTTCTTCTCCGTTGGCCACGCAACTTCAAAGAGCTTGTTAATCTCGATCAATGGCTCCAAGTAGTTCTTCGTATTCTTCTTTGCTTTGCTCGTCGTGCATTCCTTGCGTCGTCCATCTTTCTTGAATTTCCCGTGCGTAAAATTACGTTCCCAAGCTTTAGGAATTCTTGTCTTAAATAGACAAACATAAATTCCTAATCTTGGTAAATACCTAAAATAAAACCTAAACACAATCTAGGAAACTAATAAAGTCTTAAACATAAACTAGGAAACACAATATATTCCTAAATCTAGTTTCCTAACTTATTTTTGTGCCCAAGAAAGGCAAATAACAAAATAGGAATTATTGCCAAGAATAAATTCCTCAACAATTTCCCCCTTTTGCCTTTCTAGACAAAACACTACGACGCAAACATAAATGAAAATAAAAATACTAACTCCCCCAAAACAAAACACCCAATGTTGTTAAAATTCAAACCAACAATACAAACCAACATTGTTCAAAAACTTTATCAAAACAAACTACCAAGGAACTTATTGACCTCGAACCCTCTTCGAACGACGAGGGGATGTCGAAGTTCTTTCACCACTTTCCTTCCTCTTCCTCTTATGCATTTTCATGATTCTCCTCAAGGCCTTATCGCGAGCACGAATTTGCTTCCTCCTCCTTTCTTGAGCAAGACTCGCCAAGGCTTTGGCAGCAACAACATCTTCAGCATCATTTTCATCAGCAGCAGCGTCAACATCCTCTGCATTGTCAGCAGCAACATCTTCAGCAACATTATCTCCCCCTATGTCCGCGTCATCTACTCCTTCTCCCTCTTTTTGACCAGACAGGGAAAGGGCCTCCAAAAGCGATCCACGAAGCGCCTGTAGTTGAGTGATCTGCAAATCAATGGAAGCCACATGCGCACGAAGGAGTTGCGAAGACAATTGGACCATGTTGGGATCAACCGTCCCAACATCACTATCAACATCAGCCTGGAAGGGAGCCTGCCAGGGCAGATCAATGACTCGAGCACCGGCAGTGTGTTGACCTCGAAAAGCAAACCAATCAGCCTCTCCCGTTAGCACATCATCAGGGCCAAGCTGCAAACCTTGATTCTCCAACAATCTGAAAATCAAAGATGGAAAACACAACGAGGCGGCAGACCTTGATGTGGCAAACTTAGTAACAATATCAAAGACATGCTGCCCGAAACTGAACTTAATATCTTCCCAAGCTTTTACAAAAACTGGGCGTGAGGCTGACTCAAACTTTTGTGCACCTCTTTTTAATAAATTAATTTAAAACACGTCAGTTTGCTCACAAGTGTACGAGGTAATTGTAGGGTGATGAGTTTGACTCGAGTCGTATCTCTCGAGAAAGCAGCTGTTCGGTCTTTCGGATGTTTTTCTCAATTTACGAAGTAAAATACATGTACATTTGGGGTTTTGAAAGATATTGAGTTGATCATTATAGACTAAATCAATAACTAAACTAAGACTAATTAAACTAATTATTCTAACTAGATTATCAGCTACGAGCAATAATTTAACTATCAATAATATGCAACCATAAATTAAACCTAATTAACGAATCTAAAAGCATGAGCATAAGAAATTACCTCTAAGCAATGAATCATAAGTATCTAAGTTTAACGAATAACTAAGCATAAATCAAATCGCATAAACAAACTAAATTAAACCAATATCCAATATCAAGCATTAAGCTAATTAAACTAGTCTAGCATTAACAATGAAATTAACTAAGCAATTAACTAAAAAATTAACTACGAAATTATCTAAGAGTTTAGAGTGCTTATTGTAAGTAATGAAAGCGGTAAAAAGCTCCAGCTATTCCGGATTTTGAACGTTGATCTTGGGCGAAGATTGAATCCCGAACTCGAATTCGATATTTTGGACGCGTTGTTCTTTGATCCTTGATCTCCGTCTTCAAATCTCGTTATGAGATGTGGAATTATTGTTTATTATAAGCTAAAATACCCTAGGGGGTCGTGTGTTCTCCTAAAAATCCAAAATATAGAGGGTTTATATAGATTTTGCATGACTTGGCGCATAAGAAACCCTAAAATTCGAATTCTGGGCCGTCGCGTCGACGGTGCGTCGAGGTAGCGTCGACTGACGCGCGCTGGTGCTCGGCAGGACTCGGCAGACTTGGTCGGCAGGCTCGCGTCGGATCTGGTCAGTAGGTGGTGCCGTCGACGCTGGGCCGTTGCATTGACGTGGTGCGTCGACATCGACGCTTCAGCAAGTAGCGTCGACAGTGCGTCAGACGGTGCGTCGACTGACGCGGACCATGGCTCGCGTCGACGGTGCATCGACGGTCGCGTCAGTCGACGCGACTGCGCGTCTGTCTCCAATTCTCGATCTTTTGCTACTCGTTTCACCGGAAAGCTTGTTCTTCACTTCTTGAACATCGAACCTCGTCTATTACGCGTTAAACTCTTCCGGTTACTTAGCTGTAAGGTGAAAAACAACGAAATATCACCTACTTGCATCAATTACGATTAAAATACGGTAAAATAAGTCGGAACTATAAAAATACAAAATTATGCTTAAATCGTCCAACTTATCTCAAAAACAAATAGAAAAAAAGAACTAAAACGCTAATAAAAATAAGGACAAATCTACTCTAATCAACTACACCACGCTTTATTGGTTTGTTCGTCCTCGAACAAACGATAAATTCAAAATATAACTAGAATGAAAATAAGTTCAAGCAAAGAGTTGTGCGTTGCTACATAGATAATTTTGAAAATATAGGTACAAGTCACACAACGTCAAACACTCAACCCTTATTACATTGTCGCTCCAAAATAAAATCATGCTTCCTCACGAAGGATAATATATATAAGTACGCTCAAAAGCACTCAAGTATTTTCTGCATGGGATGTGTATACACTCAAATCATACAATTACATTTACAATAATTAAGCACCGAAAATCAATCTCTTCTCAATCGCAAATTAAGTGTGCTATCAAAACTAAGAATCAGAAAAGGTCTTTACGGGTTGTAGTGTAAGGCTCTTTGGATGGGTATGGAATATATAAGTCGTGTGGCTAATCGCTCACTCAACCTAATCTAATCGAGAAGCAAATTGCTTCACCTCGCTCAAAAATAAAAACCTCACTTAACACTCATAACGTAGCCTTAAAATATAGGCTATTTCCCAACTCGCAAACCGTAAAACCGACTTGAAGCTTAGAAACCACTTAATCACAACTCTTTTGCCTCTTAAACATAAGGCTTCATTAAATAAACAATAAAATTCAAGCCTTAATAAACATGTAGGCAATTAAACAACATATCCACCATCCTATCTTTTTCTTTTCTTCTCTTTTTTTTTTATTTGTCCCTTTTTATTTTCATGGGATCTTTTTCTTCTTTTTTTTTATTGTTTTTTTTTTCGGATGGTGGTCCTTAATTACAAAAATAATAAATTCCTAATAAAAATTTCCAAAACTCAAATAACTAATAAAAATACGAACTCCTACCCCATGCTTTTAATGGGTTGTAGGGGTCGTCTCAACAACACTCATGGCTATAGGCATGGATATTTGGCTATGATTGGCTCATTCGGAATTTATAGTGGCTAAAAATATATATATATGGCCGGAATAGGGTTTTATATGTGCCTTAACGTCATTTTCAAAGTCGACTACACACAGCGGTTTCAAAGAGATATCAAAACTGAAACTTATTCACGTACATGCAATGATGATAAACACTCAGGCTACTCACTGGCTTTTTGCATGAAAAAATTTGAATTGACGCTGCTTTTAAGGTTTTGCAAAATCGATTGCGTCCAAGTACCATTTTACAATATATAATAATAAATTTTGAAAAATTATGCACTTATGCACGCTCAAAGAACTAGAACAAATAATCATACATAGTCAACTTCGACAGGCATGCCATATAAACACAAATAAGCGTAGAAATAGCAATCAATAACATCAAAAATATGCATTTCAAAACAAAAAGACATCAAATTGCACTAACCATACTCAACCACCCCCCTCCCTAAAAACTTGGCAATCTCCTGATTGTCATAAATATTAAAGGAAATAAGAGTAAGGGAGATAAGAAAACATCCCTGAAAATTCGATGGTCGAGTCTCTCTAAAAACGCATGTGCAATTATCCTTCATCTTAGATCGCGTGACTAGATTGTCCCGAACAAACCTATAAAAATAAATAAACAAAATGTGATTGTGATCAATTGGGACGCGAAAGTGCCCGGTGGCACGTCCTTTTGGATTTGAAACGGCTGGATTGCGGCCAACGTCGTAAATGGCTGGGTTGCAGCTCATCAAAAGGTTGTCGGGCTGCGGCTAACTTGGGTCTGATTGCGACCTCGATCGACGAAATCATCATAATCCCTCATTGCTGCGGTAGGCGGTAGGTTCAGTGGTTAATCGTCAACGTTAACACCTTGAGTGGAACTAGCGGTAAGGCCTTGCGATAGCGAGCTTCCGCTATATAACCGTTGTCCAGAATAAGCGATTTATCATATTTTCTGCACATCAACACACACATAAACGTACCACGGCAATTGACACAATATTAAAAGACAGAAATAAAATAAAAGAAAATAAAGAAAATAAAATGAAAACTAACTAACGCTTGGGTTGCCTCCCAAGAAGCGCAACATTTAACGTCATATGCTCGACGCAATTGCTCGATCAATTTCTAGCTCGTGGTGGGTCCACGAACTCCTTCTTTGTACGATCATGATTCTTCTTATAATCCTTGAAATAAGGCTTAAGTCGATACTTGTGGACTTGGAATCTTGATTTCTCACTCTCATCGTAAAGTGTGGCTACACCGTACTCATACATCTCCCTTATTAAAAACGGTCCACTCCATGCTACTTCAAACTTGGTTGGATCGAACTTACGATCGGAATTATATAACACTAAATGACCAACCTTGATCTTCTCGTTAAAAACTTCGTTCGACTTCTTCTTCTTTGTCCAATCCTTGTTATTAGCCTCGCCCTTTTTCTTCGTACGTTTAAAATTCTTGTAGGGGTCGAGGGAAACACTTCTTGAAAGATTATGTGGTAGCTTCGTCTCTTCTCTTGGCTCAAACTTCGAACGATCTCGTTGTGGTCTCAACTCCACTTTTGGCTCATTTTGAGGCATGTCAAACCGCATGGGCAATCCATCATAAAATGCCTCTACATTATCAAACTCTTCAATCGTGCCGATGCTCAAGAGCCCATTCGCGCAAGAATCTACTAAAGCAATAGTAGAACAATCGTTCTTAACAAACGATGCATGACTCTTGTGAAAATCTTGAAATGAAAATATCACCGTTTCGCCCAATACGGACATAGTCACCCTCCCCTCGTTTACATCGATCACCGTACGCGTTGTAGACATGAATGGGCGTCCTAACAAAATGGTGTGTTCTCGGTTCTCGCTTTATACGTCACCAACATCCATAATGACAAAGTCGACCGACACAACTAGCTTGTCTACTTGTACTAAGACATCCTCCATAATCCCCAAAGGTAGCCTTATCGTCCTATCCGCCAATTGTAATTTCATCGTGGTCGACTTCAGCGGTCCTAGGACAAATTCCTTGTAAATCGAATGGGGCATCAAATTTATGCTAGCGCCAAGATCGAGCATCCCTCTTGCCGTTTGTCCATTCCCGGGAGAAATAGTTACGCAAAAACTCCTGGGGTCCTTCTCTTTGGGTGGCAATGGTTTCTTAAATATATCACCAACATCTCTTATCAAAGCCACATGTTGATTTGTAGCCAAACGCCTTTCCTTTGATGCTAAATCTTTGAAAAATTTCAAAAACACCGGCATTGTCTTTATCGCCTCTATCAAGGGGAGTTTAATATTAACATTCTTCAGTAAATTGTATAACTCCATGAATTTTTTAATCTCCTTGGCCGGACGTAGGCGACTTGGGAAGGGAACATGATCATAAACAGTCAACTTCTTGGGCAGCGAATTTAAGAAATCGATGGGGTCTTCAGCTGCTGTCGGATTCTTTTTCTTCACTGCTCCCGGAGGTTGGGTCTCGGTCTCTGTTTTGTCTTCCTCCTTTCCTAGATTGATGCAGTTATCCACTTCTTTCCCGCTTCTCAGCACATGAATAGCCGAGGTTTGTTCCGTTTGGCTTGGAAGAGTATTTTTCTCCTTCTTCAATGATGCCATGTCAGTTTCCAATTGTCCTACCATTAACTCCAATCTTCTTAGTCCTGACGAATTTTCAAGAGTGCTTTTGGCCATTTCAGCCATCATCGTTCTCAATTCTTTCATATCGTCTCGAACTCCCTTCATTTCCTCCTGAACATGTGTGAGGCCGTCTCGGTTCCGAATAGTTTTGGCAACTTGGTTCTGTTGCCAGACTAAAAGTTGATCAGTCGACTGAACTTTAGCAGGTGTTTGCATGTGTAGTGGTCTCTGCCCCGAATGTTGTTGATTCGAATAGTGCTGGATGGCGTTGACGTCCCCTCGTTGTTCGTTATTGAACGGGCACATATCGGCTAAATGTTCGGGGGATCCGCATTGGTGACACATCGCATTAGTCTTCTTCAAAGAAACTTGACTTGTTCGCTGGGCTCTCGATGCTTCTAATTCTTCATTAAGTACTTCCCTAATCATCTCCTTGATCGTTTGACCATCTCTCACCAAAACCTTAACTCCTTCTTCTTTATCTGTCTCGGTGGTGGAAACTTCATTTACTTTCAATTTACGAGTTCGTGAGTTGGTTTGTCTAGGTTTCTCGCTTTGTTTCTCCAACACTCGTTTTGCCTCGAGGGCCGTTAAATCACCAAAGTCTCCTCCGGCCGCTATTTCAACTTCACTTTTCCCCATGTTCAACAAACCATCAAAGAAAAATTTATTAACCATCTCGGGAGAATAGTTATGGTGTGGGCATGCTTGTAAAAGTGTCTTGTAGCGCTCCCATGATTCATGAAATAATTCCCCCTCCAACTGTTCAAAGGTAGCGATTTGCCTCCGAAGTTGCCCTGTTGTCTGTGCCGAATAATATTGATTTAATAACTTCTCGCTTATCATCTCGCTTATCATCTCCCAATCAGTTAACGATCTTGGTTCTAAGGACAGTAACCATGTCTTCGCTTTGTCTTTCATGCTATAGGGGAAGCAAAACATTTGCATCTCCTCCTGGTTAAGACCATGACCTACAAATCTTCCCACTTCATCGATAAAGTAGTTCAAAAACGCTAAAGGGTCTTCGTGGGTATTTCCGTGAAAATTCGGAAGTAAATTAATTTGATGCGGTTTAATCTCTACTTCCCTTGCAGTCGGGCCAAGTACAATAGCAGACCCATAAAGCACAACCTTCGGACGTGCCAAATCACGCTGTCTAGGTGGTTGAGCGTGTCTCGGTGCTCTCTCTTAATGATAAGCAGCATAATCTCCTTCGTAAGCTCGGTCGTCGAACCATTCATCTACAAACTCTCATCGAGGGATTTGTCTGTCAGAATAATCGCCACGCATTTCTTCATCATGTTGAGCGTTCCTTCCTCTTAGTTGTAGCGGGACCCGATTGTTTGGTGGTTGATTGTATCCTCCAAAGTATCACGGCTCGCTTCCATACTCTCCCCGCTGCCTTTGTGGAGGTTGGAAAGGTAACTCATTGTTTAGTGCATCAAACAATTCTTCGTGCCCGCCTCCATGATTAGATCGTCTCGCCATGGATTTTGGAATCTCGTCGCACACGAAATCAGTTTCTGTTGAAGAATCATCCTCGGGAATAAAAACGGGTCTTGGTCTTGGTGGATTTGAACGGTGAATGTTGTCAATGAATGGTACAAGGTCGCGTTGAAGTGATCGCCTTCCTTGCATAAACTCAACAACACGTCAACGTACCAAATGGCAAAAACCAAGTGCGAAAATATAAATAATAAAGAAAAGAAACTAATAAATCAAAAGGAAAATGAAATGAAAAACATCCTAAATTCCTACTCGTTGCTTCCCCGGCAACGACGCCAAATCTTTGACTCAAACTTTTGTGCACCCCTTTTTAATAAATTAATTTAAAACACGTCAGTTTGCTCAAAGTGTACGAGGTAACTGTAGGGTGATGAGTTTGACTCGAGTCGTATCTCTCGAGGAAGCGGTTGTTCGGTCTTTCGGATGTTTTTCTCAATTTACGAAGTAAAATACATGTACATTTGGGGTTTTGAAAGATATTGAGTTGATCCTTATAGACTAAATCAATAATTAAACTAATTATTCTAACTAGATTATCAGCTACGAGCAATAATTTAACTATCAATAATACGCAACCATAAATTAAACCTAATTAACGAATCTAAAAGCATGAGCATAAGAAATTACCTCTAAGCAATGAATCATAAGTATCTAAGTTTAACGAATAACTAAGCATAAATCAAATCGCATAAACAAACTAAATTAAACCAATATCCAATATCAAGCATTAAGCTAATTAAACTAGTCTAGCATTAACAACGAAATTAACTAAGCAATTAACTAAGAAATTTAACTACGAAATTATCTAAGAGTTTAGAGTACTTATTGTAACTAATGAAAGCGGTAAAAAGCTCCAGCTATTCCGGAGTTTGAACGTTGATCTTGGGCGAAGATTGAATCCCGAACTCGAATTCGATATTTTGGACGCGTTGTTCTTTGATCCTTGATCTCCGTCTTCAAATCTCGTTATGAGATGTGAAATTATGTTTATTATCAGCTAAAATACACTAGGGGGTCGTGTGTTCTCCCAAAAATCCGAAATATAAGAGGGTTTATATGGATTTTGAATGACTTGGCGCATAAGAAACCCTAAAATCTAAATTCTGGGCCCGTCGTGTCGACGGTGCGTCGACGTAGTGTCGACTGATTGTGCGCTGGTGCTCGGCAGGACTCGGCAGACTTGGTCGGCAGCGCTCGGCAGGTCTGGTCAGTAGGTGTGCGCGTCGGTTGGGCGGGTGCATCGACTTCGACGCTTCAGCAAGTTGCGTCGACGGTGCGTCGACCTTGGTGCGTCGACATCGACGCTTCAGAACGTAGCGTCGGCAGTGCGTCGGCCTTGCGTCGACATGACGCGGACCATGGGCTCGCATCGACGGTGCGTCGACGGTCGCCGTCAGTCGACGCGACTGCGCGTCTGTCTCCAATTCTCGATCTTTTGCTACTCGTTTCACCGGAAAGCTTGTTCTTCACTTCTTGAGCATCGAACCTCGTCTATTACGCATTTAAACTCTTCCGGTTACTTAGCTGTAAGGTGAAAAACAACGAAATATCACCTACTTGCATCAATTACGATTAAAATACGGTAAAATAAGTCGGAACTATAAAAATACGGAATTATGCTTAAATCGTCCAACTTATACGAAAAACAAATAGAAAAAAAGAACTAAAACGCTAATGAAAATAAGGGCAAATCTACTCTAATCAGAGGCCGAGTAACACATGTAGTATTTTTGGAAGGGACCCAGTTGCAAATAGCCACCTTGTGCATAATAGAAAACAGAGAGGAAAGCCTAGTACTTGGAAACTTCTCAAACTAAGAATGCACCATACCACGAGAAATAAAAGAAATAACACCATCCATATCATCCACAGTAGAATCACCCCGATGTGGTTCAGTTCCAAAAAACCCATCAATTAAATCAGGGGTGAAAGCAAATACTGTACCACGCACAAACAATTTTCCATAGTTCACAGAGCTCACATAAACAATAGACGGCAACAGATTCGCATAAAACTCAAGAACAATATCCCGGACAAATGGAACGGCAGTGGAAACTGTGGAGTACATACATTTAAACTGGAGGTAGGCAATCAAGTTGTGGCGCTCAAACAGTTCAACTGGAACTCTACACTCAGCAATCATGTGGCGAGTTTGATAAGTAGCAAACAACTCGGCAGCCTCAGCAGTTAAAAAAATTTCCAAAAACGGCACCATATCTTCAAGATCAGGTGTCGGATTATTAGTAATCGTGGATGACTGAGAGTGATTACAGGAAGCCGAAGAAGACGGCGTGGGAGTATGAGATGCAAGGGAACAGAGGCAGTGCGCGAGGGCGAAACAGACGGGGAACGACGCGATGTTGGTAAAGGGGTACCAACATGACTAGCAACATCGTCCTTCGCAGCAGCCTTCTTTTTCTTCTTATCCTTCTTGCAAGCAGTAAGGATATCTCGCAGTGGCACATCAAACGAGGAATCATGGGAATGCTCAAACAGACCTGTATCAAACTCAGGTAGAGCATTAGGAACAAGAGACAAAGGTGGAACATCGGCAGGCGGTTTGGCGGAACTGGTGACTTCGCCTGTGATAAAATCCAACACAGTGTAGGGAGGGGAGGAGTACTCAGTCGCAGAGGAATTAGGAGAGACCTTGACTTTTGGCTGGTTAGGTCTCCTGTCCGCCTTCCGCACAAGCTGTTTTCGGCGAGTAAATTTCTTTTTCGGCAAACTCGGGGAAGAAGAAGGCGGCGGCACAGACTCCTCGACCGGAGCAGCAGGAGCAAAGTCTTCATCATCAGGGTCGGACATCATGGTGACATCCTCCTTGAGGTTCATATGTTCGATAGGCACGTTGTGGCGCGGCCCTGCCTTGCTTGTCGAGACTGCGGGCGGCACAACGCCGGGCGGAATGTTTCGCAAGCGCCTAGACCTCTTTAGAGTAGGGTTCCCCACACGGCCAAAAGTTTCGGCCACAAACGCCAAATTGGGGGGATTATCAACGTCAATTTCGTTCCCGGGCTGTCCTGGGAACACTTGCGCCTCCGGCGTGGCATCAACCGATGACGGAACTGGAATAGAGTGCGGGAATCGTGCGCCGACGAGGGTGGAGGCGATGTTGACAGCGGAGGGTTTGAAGAACTACCACCACCTATTTCCTCGCGAATATCAAGACCACCAACTCGTGGATAGGTTGCAGTAACCTGTTCGCCGGAGCAACGAACATCTTCTGACAGTTCAGGACGAGGACGGCGGCAGCGAGCTTGTCATCTTGCAATTTCTCAAAAGCACACAAGGAGATAGAGAAAAATCGAGAGACTAAAGAGGTATAGGGAGGTTTGAGAGATTAATTTGCAGAGGGCTTTGGAATTGTGATCATACGGTAAAAAGGAGTTCAGGTTTTTATGCCCAAAAAAAATGACCGTTTCACAAGGAGAGAGAAAGTTAAAATAAAAGGAAAAATCCCTAAAATTCTTCACCGGCTGATTTTGGGGCAAAACACGATTTTTGTTATTTCCTTTTTATAAAAACCCACTCCCCCTAACATTAGGCTACATGATCACATTACCATCCCATTATCTCTTCCCATGATTTATCCTTTTTTTTTTTAAATGATTGCACAACTTAATCTACAAGATTGGCCGAAGTACAAAGCTGAGTTAATTAAACCATCAGCACAGTTGTACCTATCTTGTGCAATGTTAATTTTCACTCACCAAATTCACCTCGTTATTACCTGTCAGCCGTCCGATTTTAACTCCACTGAAACACTTTGTTAGCTCAATTCAAAACAAAATTAAGATTTCAAGTAAGACAAAAACACAAGAAACAAAACGCACAGCAAGATGACATCTTCACAAAGTATGAATGTCCTAAAAATCATGACCTAAAAGATTATACAAAAACATATTCAGATTTCAGTGACTTGATCCAATGTTACATTAGACTTTAGTGGAGGTAAGAGAGTCGATAATATATGAATAGTCCAGCTTCATATTTGTAGACACCCGCAGCGAAGCGCGGGTCATCTTCTAGTTACTATTATAGATGGCCTGCCGGTTTTTGAGCAGGCCATTTGGCACCATTTTTTGGGAATTTTTTTTTTTTCTTCAATCTGCGATTTTTTTCTTTACCTCCTAAA
>BMAC01000691.1:85789-120896 GCA_014905375.1 Phtheirospermum japonicum | reverse complement strand
TATATATAAAATCTATATCTTACTATTATAGATGGCCTGCCGGTTTTTGGGCAGGCCATTTGGCACCATTTTATTGGAATTTTTTTTTTTTTGCTTTTTCTATTTCTTCCTTTTTTCTTTTCTTTTGTTTTGTTTTTCTTTTTTCTTTTCTTTTCCTTTTTTTATTTTGGGTTTACTTTTAATAAACTTATATATATACATTATTTTAAAGATCAAATCAGTAAGTATAATTTTGTTTTCCAAATTATACTATTTTTATATGTTGTACTAGTTTATGATAAAAGTTATGATTGATTATTGTTTAACTAAAAAATTTGAAATTTAAAAAATCTAATTAATGTGTAATTTTATTTTCCCATTAAACTTCATTTTAAATTATGATGTTATTATTGTCAACATATTAAAAATAATAATTATATTATTTAATGAATGTATCTTTTTATTTTTTTGTAATTTTTTTTTCTAGAAACGAAACTCATTTATCTTTCCTTTTGTTTTTCCCTTTTATATTTTAAATTCTTATTTTAGATTTTTGTCCTTAGGTGACAGTCATAAAATTACCACTTAATTTTTAATTAAACGAAAGTTCTTAATTTTTTTTTTCTAATATATTATCAAGTAAAAGAATAACTCTCAAATCTTAAGATGAGTTATTATCAATAAATAATTGTATAAGAAAAAAAATATTATATTTTATAAAGAATAATTATTTCATGACACCTAATTTAATAATTTCAAAATATTTATAATATGAATGACTATTATTAATAAATGTATATTACGTAAAGGAAAATTATATTATATAAAAATTAATTATTTAAATACACATAATTTAATATATTCAATCTACCTATACAATAGAGGAAAATTTAGAGATTTAAGGAGAATAGTATTTTCTTTTTTTTTATTTTCACTAGATAAAACATACAATTGCTATATCACGGACCATGTTCAGCAAATCTGAATACATGAAGCCATTAAATTAAAATTTCGGATATATTACATATAAAATAAATATACATCGATATTTAGACTATTATATAATATCAAGTAGCACTACTAAGCTGAATACATGAATACATTAAATTAAAATTTCGCATATATAACACAAAATAAATATACATCGATATATAGATTATTACATAAAATCATGTTGCACTACTAAGTATATTTCCTTAATAGACAAATATGTTTGAATTAGAACTCATTTTGCAAAGTGTATGCATTTTGTATTTGTATATTGAAGTAAATTGGCACCCTAACCATTAGTCGGACTCCTTAAAATTTATTTTTAAAATTAAAAAATACTAAAAAAATTAGTAGACCTTCAAAAAATAAAATAGATTTAAAAAAAATCCTATATTAGGGAAATTAAACTAAATTAAAAGTAACCCAAAAATTAAAAAGAAACACTGTCTAATGAAATGTACCCCGTTCGGTTGTCTAACACAAATTCTTGTATTTTATATTATCCATATGTCAGTTGATTAAATGTTACAATGTAATCTTATTTTTATATAATTTGTTTTTTTTTCCTTTTACTACAAATAAATAAACTCAACATCTGAAATTTTTATTATGAGAATGAGCCAATAATGTAGTATAATTAACAAAAAAAAAATAGAATAATTATTGATAATAATAAAAACTCTTTTATATATTTTTTTAATTTTTTTTAATATTTTATAAATTAATTTATATTAATCTAAAAATTAATGAAAATAATTTTTTCCCTCAACGAAGTGCGAGTCAAAATCTAGTGATAATAAAGGAAAGGTGAGTGTGAGGTTGAAGATGAGAATGTGGTTCCCACAAGCTAAAAACAGAAAATCTTGTGCGGGGTGGGCCCCACAAGCCAAGAATGTGCAAGCATGTGGGATATGGGGCCCACAAGCTAAGAGGAAAGCTTGTGGGGGTTGGGCTTCGGCTGCCCCAAACGCAGCCCACAAGAATGGCGCGTGTTCCCAGCAAGTGTGCCTAGAGCACCGAATCAAGAGATTTTAGATGACATGAAAAGTCAGCAAGGGGTGAAGCAAGGCATCTTCCTTCAGCACATCAGCACGTGCAGTTTCTAGAAGCTTGTGCACAATAAGAGCAACGCGGCATACAGAGCAAGGGTGTGCGAGACTACTGACGTGAGGCTTTAATTGATGGGGGAAGCTAGCAAGGGGACATAGAAAGGCTTTCCATCTTACTGGAAACTTTAATAAGGGTGGGCAGTAAAGGGCGAGTACCTATCGAGCAAAGGAGTTAGCGTACAAAATGGTTGAGGTGTCAACATTCTGGGCTCATTTTTTGATCAATTCTCTTAAAAGTTCTCACGAGTGACCAAGTCGTCCTCAACCTTTCTCTTCCTAAAAGAACAGAGATATAAAATAAAATAAAATGGATAATAGGTAAGAATGAGGAAAAGAAATATTACTAAATAAAATGAAAAGGAAATAACCAACAATTTAAAAGACAAAAAAAGTAAAAACATGGGTTGCATCCCAATAATCACTTTTGGTTCAAGTCGTTAGCTCGATGACCTCTTTTCAGATTTTGGCGATAGGAGAGTCATTAAGGATAATGAACTCCACATATTGAGTTTGTAACGATCAATGAAGGTATGGTTTCATACGATGGGCATTTGGCAATGCTCCTGAGTCTTTAAATTCAAAGATTTGATAATTGTGTATGGAATCACTTTTTCTATCAAAAAAGCACCACTACACCTCGACTTGAGCTTCCTATGAAATAAAAGGAGGCAAGAACTGTAAATAAAAAACTACATACCAGCCTCGAGATTGTTGGGAACAATCTTCTTATTGTGTTGAAGTTTCACCTTTTATTTGTAAATTCTAGCACTCGCGTAAACCTTGTTCCTAATCTCGTCAAGCTCTTCTAATTGTAACCCTCGCTCATCATGAGCTTGCTTCAAGTCATAGTTGAAGGCGCATGTTGCCCAATAGGATTGGTGCTCAACTTCAATCAGAAGGTGGCACACTTTGTTGTAGACCAACCGGTAGAGACTCATCCTTAAGACCATATCGCATTCCATTCTATAGTCCCAAAGAGCATTAATAAGCTTTGTCAACCAATTTTTTCGATTTGGCTTAATGATCTTCTCAAGAATCCCCTTAATTTGCTTGTTTCTCATATCAAATTGACCCGACGTTTGAAGATTATATGTTGTGGCCACCTTATACTTGTTCCCATACTTCTCCATTAATTTACCAAACAACTTTTTGCAAATGTGGGACCCTCTATCACTAATGATGGCTCTTGAGAATATAAATTGACTAGGAATGTTCTCTTGTACGAATTTAAGCATGATCTTGGTATCACACATTTTGGTGGGAATTACCTCGACCCATTTGAAAAATAATTGAAGGCCACTAAGATGTGTCCGTAGGCAAAGGAAATAAGAAATGGGTCCATAAAGTTTATGCTCCAAACATCAAATATCTCCACCACAAGGTTACTCATCAATGACATCTCGTTTCTCTTCCCAATGTTCCCGGTTCGTTGTCATTGATCACAAGACTTACAGAATTCATGAGCGTCTTTGAAAAGTGTCGGCCAATAGAGTCCCAATTGAACAACCTTGTAGCGGATTTTTGTCCTAAAAAGTTCATGCCACATTGATGATCATGATAAAATGACAAGATGTCTCATTAGTCAACTTTGGGAATGCACCTCTAAATGACTCCATCCATCCCAAGATGGAAAAGACACGGATTCTCCCAAAAATATTGACTACAAGTTGAAAGAAATCTCTTCCATTGTTGGAAGGATAGATTATCCCGTAAATGGAAACATTCAAGAAAATCATCTATATCGGCAAACCAAGAGTTGGGTTAGAGGAGATAGCATAATCAAGTTCACATGGAAAAACATCATTTATAAACTATTGCTCAGGTAAACGACCATCAACACACAAATGAGATAGGTGGTTGGCCAAAACATTCTCACAACTTCTCTTATCCCAAATTTTGACATCAAACTGTTGCAATAAAAGAGATCAAACGGGTCAAACATGGGTTACTTTGAGTTTTATTGAAAATATGACGAAGAGCCACGTGATCACTATGGATTATGATCTTAGAACAAAAAATATACAAGCGGAATCTATCAAGAGAAAAGACTATGGATAAAAACTCTTTTTCAGTGGTGATATAGTTCCTTTGAGTCTCATGCAACATAATACTGGAATAATAAATCACGCGAAGAAGATTGTATACCCGTTGGTCCAAGATGGAACCTAAAACATCGTTCGATGCATCACACATTATTGAAAAAGGTTAGAGATCAATTTGGGGCAACGACCTCCAGAGTTGTAATAAGCTTTTGTTTTAGCAAATTGAAAGCACTCAAACACAATTCATCAAACTCAAAAGGCACATCAATACTAAGCAAATGACATAATAGGAGATTATATTTTGAGAAATATTTGATAAAACATCGATAAAGATCCACATGTCCTAATAAACTCTAAATGTCATTAACATTCGTGGGGGGCCAAAATTTTTATAACATCTACATTTGCCTTTTCAACCTCTAAACCCCTACTCTAAGCCACCTAAACAAGCACAATATCACTCTTCACCGTAAAATGATACTTTTCCCAACTAAGTGTCACATTACTAGTGATGAAATATTCAAGAACTTTAGATACATTATTTAAAAAACTAGTAAAGGATGAGCTAAATACTGAAAAATCGGCCATGAAAACTTCGAGAAAGTCATTATTTATATCCATAAAGATGGATAACATGCAACGTTAGAAAGTTTTTAGAGCATTTCAAAGGCCAAAAGGCATCATTTAGAAAGCGAACGTCACAAATGGGCATGTGAAAGTTATTTTCTTTCAATCCTCTGAAGCAATGGGCACTTGGTAGTAGCCGCAAATGCCATAAAGGAAGCAATAATATTGGTGGTCAACTAACTTGTTGAGAAATAGATTGATGAACGGAAGTGGAAAATGGTCCTTACTTGTGGCTATGTTGAGCTTTCTATAGCCGGTGCACATGCACCATCCAGTGGTCAAACGAGTGGGTGTGATATCACCATTGTCATTTTAAATGATCGTGATGCCACTTTTTTAGGGAATACGTGCACGGGGCTCACCCATTCACCGTCGGTCATGGAAAAGATGATTCCCTATTCGAGTATCTTGAAGACTTCTTTATTCACAACTTTAATAAGGCTTGGGTTTAGCTGCCTTTGACCATCCCGTGTCGGTCTCATTCCTTTCTCCAAGATAACACGATGCATACAAGTGGCAAGGCTAATCCCTTTGACATCCCCTGAAATCAAACCAATGGCTCCTTACTATGTTTTAAGCACATCAACCAAATCTTTTTCTCCTCCTCATTCGGTAATTCAACAAAATGATAGCAGGTCACTTTTCACCCTCATAAAGAAACCCATATTTGAGACGACTCGAAAGAGGTTTAAACTCTAGTTTGGGTTCAATCTCGAGTTTCCCATCCCCAAGATCGCAAAGATTTACCACCCCTCTAGATTAGGCTCTATCCATGTGTCATCCTTGATGATCAAAGAGATATCATTATTAGCAAGGAACTCATATACAATCAATTCTTCTTCAACCATTTCTTACTCTAAGAGAGTGATGTGGTCGACAAAAGAGAATTTAGCGTTCATGGAAGAAGAGGAAGTCATTTGAAAACCATGAATGGAGAAAGTGACCCTCTCATCCAAAACGGACAATGTCATATACCCGTTCTTGACATCTTTCAAAGTACTTGTGGTAACCATAAATGGGTGGCCCAAAAGAATGGTGTTCTCCCGGCTATTATCTCTCACATCCCCTACCTCCAAGACAACAAAGTCAAAAGGCACAATAAGACCACTGACTTGCATTGGGACATCTTCAATAATTCATTTTGGATATCAAATGGATCGATTTGGCAATTGGAGGTACATATTCGTGGGATTGAGGAAACCTAGTTCAAATTGCTCAACAATAAAAAAAAGGGCATTAGATTGATCCTGCCCCAAGATCAAGCAAGCCCTGGGTTTCTTTTTCACTTCCCGAATTGGATTTCATACAGAAACTCTTGGGGTCACTTTAATTAAGGGAAATGGAGTTTTTAAAGATCACACTCGCGGCATTTGAAAATAAATCTTTTTATTATCCTCAAAACGTCATTTCTAAGAGGTTTCTTCTAACATCAAGCAAAAAGTAAATTAACATTCACTTTAGAAAATATATTTTAAAGGTCATAAATTTTATTATCTTGCTTTTCGGGGTGAAGTTGGCTTGTAATAGAATAAAAGGTCGATATGGATTGGATTATTTTTGAAGAGTAAAGGGCGGCTCAGTTTCCTTATCAAAATTGGCCTATGCGGGAGGTGTTGTCTTGGGGACCACAACCTCATCTCGAACTATAAGTTAGGGGCGGCAATAGATGGCACGCCACAATAGCACTACACGATAAAAAACACGATTATAGAGACAAAGACACGATAAGGCATGACACGACACGAAATGACACGAAACACGACACGAAAAACACGAAATTTAAAATGAAGTTAGATTTACACTTATTGTTACATTTATAATCAAATAAGATAGAAAATAAAAAAACACAATAATGTGACATGAACACGGCACGGTAACACAATTTGCCACCGCTACTAAATGGGGAATGGAATCCTCCTTGGGCGTTGTGGCATTATTATCAAAAGATCAACCACTCCTAAGGACGGTGGTAGCTTTGAGCTTGTGTCAGTTGGCTCACCAACTTCCAGGTTCATTCTTCCCCGTTTCAGTATCTAATTGGCCAATTTGTGTTTCAAGCTTATTAATCCACTTTTTAAAACTTAGAAAGAAACCTCTCAAGGTTCTTTGAAAGAAGATAAGTTAGGAGCTTGAACCGGTGGGACCGATTGAAAAGGTGGTCGAAACTGGAAGGAACCTTTCCCCCTTTATTGTAGTGGGAAGGATTGTTGAGGGTAATAATTAACTTATTCTTGAGGGCTCAAAGAGTAATTACCTCCATTGGAGTTTTTAGACCACGGAAAGTTTATGTGGTGTCTCCAACTCGAGTTATGTTTGTGAGTAGATTGTTTTGACGAGGGAAACAGTTTTGATACCCTTGACCAGCTTGATTCGATTAACAATATTTCCCGGTAGACGTGTTGAACCAGTTAATAACCGGTCGGTTAATTAACTGGCGATTAAATTAACCGGTTCAACCCTAACCGTAACCTAACCGACTGAGAACCAGTTAAGGTTACGGTTAAACCAGCTAACCGAACCGGATGGTTAACCAGAAAACCGACGGTTAATCGAAAAATCGGCGGTTAACCACTTGTTTTTATATTTTTTTTAAATTGAATTTAAAAACTTAAATAAAAGTTGAATAATTGAAACTTAAATGGAATTAGAATGAGATAAATAAAACTTGAATAATTAAATTTTTGAAGTAAGAAGTATTTATTTATTTTGAAAAAAATAAATTACAAAGGACTTGATTTTAATTATAATATTTACAAAAAAAACTAAATTAACAAGATGATGGCATTTATTTAAAAATAACACAACAAATTCACATTACAAATTAAATTATAAGATTTCTTTGAAAATAAAAGTTTTTAAAAATTATTTTTTTTAAAAAGGACTTGATTTTAATTCTAATATTAAAAATTAAAAGTTTAACTTATAATATTATAATTAAATTACCTACGTATCCTCGTAAAGAAATCAAAGCCCACATAGTTCGATTTATTTTTTTTTTGGGAAAAAATAAGTTTTTAAAAAAAGGACTTGATTTTAATTCTATTATAGAAATTAAAATTAAATTTTAACTTTTAATATTAGAATTAAATTGTCTACGAGTCCTCGAAAAAGAATCAAAGTCCACGTAGTTCTTATACTTACCTCACTTACCTACTTACCTATTCGTCGTTTTTCGGCTTTCACCCAATCGTTCATAAACACTTGATTTTCAAGATTTTTGGGTGTTACGGTAGACCGATGCTAAACTAACATATAGCCTCCCGTGCTGAAGGCCTGTTCAACAGAAACTGTTGAAACAGGAACGACAAGAACCTCCTTGGCAATCCTAGAGAGTGTAGGAAAAATACTTGCCACTTTCGACCAAAACTACACAAGATCGTTAGTAATACCATCAGGCTTTTTTGGAACCGAACTCGCTTCAAAAGCCCCTAAATAACTATCTAATTCCATTGATCTACTAGCACTGGCCTTTTGCCGTTTTCTCTAAGTATCTTCAATCAACCTCATATATGGGGCTAGAGCTTGTCGAGGGTCGTTGGGTCTTATATTAAAAGTGGGGTGGGGGGGGGAGGGGACACATTAACATCACTAGAAGATGAAGATTGATTGTAATCATTAAAATTTTGTGTTAAAGATTGGCTTGCTTGGTGAGCAACACTAAGAGGGCTATGAATCTCAGTATTTGAAGCTTGTGAAAAAGGTCCTAATATATCGTAATAAACTTTAAGTAAATTTTGTAAACCCTCTACTCGATAATCCGGGTCTAAAATTTTTGCAATCAAAAAAACATCGGGAATGTACAGAAAATATTTGTCCCATTTACTCAACATACTAGCAATACATTCACCTAATTCAAAATTATCGAGTAAAGAAGTACTAACAAGTACAATTTGAATACATTGATCAACAAGTAGTGAGGAGGTAGGATAATAAACACCGGATAAAGTCACGGTGGCATCGTTAAAAGTTTTTAAAGGGGTCATCATATTATAGCAATCATCCTACATATTCGAAAACAAAACGAAATCAACATCTTGATTATTAAAAATTTCACACAATGCATCTCTATATTGATAAGAGTCATTAAGAAATTTATAAGTAGAGTTCCAATGATTTGACACGTCGTTTGAAGATTTTTTTGGATGCAAATCATTGGTTCGGCAGAAATTTTGCCATTTTTTTTGAAGCGAATCGTGGGAATGTAGATAATATATAGCACTACTAATCGGTTGAATTTTAGATTTAAAAAGAGTTAAACCATTATGAATACATAAATTAAAAATATGACAAATGCATCTAACATGAAAAAATTTGCCGCCAATAGCGGGTTGACAAAAAGCTTTTAACATATCTAAACTAACCATATTAGCGGCAGCATTATCAAATGAAATAGAAAAAAAATTTACCTAAATGATACTCGGACAAAATAATGGCTATTTTACGCGAAATATTCACCGCCGTATGCTGACTATCAAACTTTCTATATGCAATTAAATTTTTTTGTAAAGTCCAAGAATTATCAATCCAATGGCAAGTAACTCCCATATAATTATGATTATGAAAGGAATTCGTCCAAATATCCGAACATATAGAGACACTATGAGGAAAACTATCAAATATTGAAATCAAATTTAATTTATACTCACCGGCCATTTTTTCAATATCGCGAGTCAATTTATTTCATGAAATCCTAGTGCTAGATGGATTAAATGCACACCTAGAATAATCTTCATAATGATTACTGTGCGGATGATTAAAAGGAAGACTCATAATGGAAATAAATTTTGCAAGAAACTTTCTATGACAACTTTCGGTATATTGAAAAAACTAGAAGAACTCGTACCTTGGCCGCCGGTCACGACGCCGGCGGTAGATGAAGATGAGAAGTTTAGTTGTGTTTGAGAGCTTTCCACGCCGTATTTATCGGGATGCTTCTTCTCCATGTGGTATCTGAGCGACCCGTAGCCTCTATTATTTTTAAAACCGAAGGCGTAATGAGTCGAGCGATAATTGCATTGCGCCCGAGATTTGCTGTTGATCGTCTTTCTTGTGAAATTCAATCGGAAGATGGGGGAAACAAATTCCCTCAGTTTAGATTGACGCTGTGGCATATCATCCGCTCCCTCCTCACTTCACTCAAATTGACGCCGATCGGCAGTTCGGATTCGTCGGAGCTAGGTAAATCCTCTTCAAAACTGATTTGATTTTGCGAGTCGAAGTTGATTTGATTATATAGGTTTTCAACTTCTTCCGCCGTCGTCTCATCGGGAACATAATCTCTGGCAAAGGCCAAAGATTCTCGTCGAGATCCTTCAAGATCCCTGATATAAACATAAAACACAATAAATTAATCCGGAGATACATAAATACAAAAATATACTCAATCTATCCAACTTATACCAAAATTAACAACAAATCTAACTAAAACACTAGCCAAATATATACAAAAATCATGCCAAATATGTGCGAATCAACCACTCCATGCTTTATTTGTTTGTTCGTCCTCGAACAAACAAAAGAATCAAAACCACGTAAGCATGAAAGTAGCTAGATCAAAGAGTCATGTTGTGCATAAAATATAGTTTTTCAAATGTAAACACTTTTGTCGAAAGCTCTTATTCTAAGCTCGTGTTACCTTTTCACCTTGAAATCAAAAGAATGCATCCTCAGAAAAGGGAAATATATTATGGTGCACTCATTCACACATTTTTTTCAAAAGGTAAGTGTATATGCTCGGATCAACATAAACATGCATTCAACGACTCGTGAAAATCAAAGACTTGTACATCGCATATGTGTGCACATTTAATCAAGAATCGGATTAGGACTTTCTAGGGTTGTGATGTAGGCTCTTTGGTAAGGTATGTCATATATAAAGATGTGTGGCTAACTTGCGAACAAACGCAATCAATAACTCACTCGATCAAAAACTTAAGCATAGAGAAAAATTCTGCTCCTCATTCATCTCAAAACAACCATGTATTGCTATTTTCAACCTTTTATAAATAAGGCTATTTCTTACCCCAAAACTGAATAAACACGCCTGATCCTAAGGAACATGAGTGTTAGTTCCTTCTATACTTGTTTGCCTTTATAAATAGGCTTTATTCTTAACAACTAGATGCTCTTATGAACATAACCACACTTTATTTCAATTTTTTTTATTTAGAAACACTAATTCCCACCCTGCACACATCAAATCTCAATAAACCATAAATAAACTCTCATCTCACAAACTTAACCAAAATAAGAGCTACAATGATGCTCATGGATAACAAAGAGACAGAATAAAGGCTCAAATGGGCTCATTAGGAATTTATAGTGGTTTTTATTTCTGAATATAGCCGGAATCGGGTTTTATATGTGCCTATCGTCATTTTCAAAACAAAATATACACGTGCGACTTTAGAGACTTCTCAAAACACTTATCGAATCACAACATGAAATGTTTGATAAACACACAAGGCTCCTCACTAGGGTTTTATTCAAACAATTAAAAACAAGAAGATTAAGTTTTAAGAGCTTCGCAAAATTGCTAACGACTAAGTTATGTTTTAAATATATATATAAGTAGGTTTTGAAAAAAAAAGTCACTAAACAAGCTCAAAAGACTCTAACGTCAGATCACACAAGACATGATTTCGACAGGCAAGTACAAACACAAATAAGCATGGAAATGAATTTAACGTACGTCGACAAAAAATAAAGACTCAAATAGAACTATTCGACCGGAACGATACGCATGCATAATATAAGACTCTCCAAATCACCCCACGCTTTATTGGTTTCTTTGTCCTCAAAAAAAACAAAAGAATCAATTATCATGCGAATAGTTAGTCAAATAGTTATAACGGACACTCATGTACACAACACATATAAGAAAAATCAAGCAAAATCAAAAGAAAAATGAAAAACAGAAGTTGGGATAGAAAGTGATATAATACTGGGGCTCGGGCCCACCTAAATGTCCATGCCGTCCGGAGGGGAAGGTAGAAATCTGCAAATGGGGCAACGACAGCATCATCCGGTCGGATATCCCTGCTATTCGGTCGGATGGTACGTCAAAAGGTTCGTCCGACCGGACACCTGCGCAAATCCGGTCGGATGTGAGTCTAATGTGTTTGGTTCGACAGGGCTCCTGCGCCAATCCGATCGGATGGTTATGAAATCTGACCGGATTCTCCTCTAATCTGACTTGATTGTCTGGAATAGCTTAATTATGTCATCCCCTGTACACTTAACACACCATTATCAAATATATTCAACTCCAGCTTATCACACGAAAATATGCACAATAATAAAATAAAATAAAATAAAAACAAACAAGACTATGGACAAAAACAATGAAAACTTGGGTTACCTCCCAGGAAATGCAACCTTTAACGTCTTTTGCTTGACTAATTACAAAAGTGATGTTATCCGGGATCCATAAATAAATGACGATCGTGCCACGCCTTAGTGTTCTCCAAGAGCAATAGCAGGTAATGAAGATCACCAAGGTAGGGACGACGAGCAGGTCCCATGATGAGAGAAATAAAAACTCCAACCGACTTTGGAGGTCAAAAACGTGAGTAATCAATGACCACAAAGAGATCGAAAGTCAGTCGGAGTGTGGAATAATGCTCGGTCACCAGAATGAATATGAAATTGGTCGAACAAAAGGAATGATCATCGACCGACTCAAACTCCTTCTCGATTGCTTCTTCTACCCCCTCAACGTTAAGATTGATCAAAGCATCGGGCAGAACGCAATGTGACTCAAAAAGAAAACCCTCCTCCAAAACCGACACCACAACTCCGCCATCTCCTCAAAGAGCAAGTACCGAGCCAACATCCCCCAGGACCTCGAATGGCAACTCCCCTACGCTTTTATCCACAACTTCATCAAAAATCACCAGAGGGGCGATCTCAACCAAATCCTCAATCTCCATCTCCCTACACACCTCTCCCAAACAAGCATTCAGCTTGAGTCACCAAAATCCAAAGTGGGCTCCACTACATCAAAGATTGGCATCTCGTCAAAGGTGAGCTGCTCCTCCTTACAGTGGACAACCGAGTAATGATAATTATCGAGTGGGAAATCGGAATGATAGTAGATTTGTTAGTTGTGGTCGGAAGGAGAGGGTAGGGTATAATCTTCATAACTCGGGTAGTAGGGAATTGAGTCAAAAGGGGCATAACGATCGTAGCTCAGATAATTCTAAATGGCGATAAGTTCCTCATGTGGCGCTTCGTCAAAAGTCATTGGGCATACAGTCGCCTATTGCCCAGGTGCTCCGCAATGACTACATACAACAATGACCTCTTTCAAAGAAGCTCGACTTGCTAGCGCAGTACAAATTTGAAGATGGGAACCATTCAGATGAGTAGAACGACCCCATGAAGCAATTGTATACCTCCTCCCACGTGTTCAATGATTCAGACTCTAGATTTGTCAACCATTTTCTTGCCCGATCCTTTAATGTGTAGATGAAGAGTCTCCTCTTCACTTGATCCTTCATAAGGCCTAGAAGAGGCAGTATTTCTCTTATGGCCTCGTACTTTCAGATGAAGTCGATCGGGTCCTCACTCGGGAGCCCATAAAAGACCGGAAGTTGTTCGAAGTATGACTTCTGGATCATACTCACGCATCTCGGGGTTAAGTGGAATAGCCAGTCAAAAAACATACAAAATGCCATACGATGGAAATGCTCGATAGAAAGACATCCCTTTTTTTATATGGCTTGTTGAATCTTAAGTTTTGATCGTCGGTGTACCTTGCATACATAACACTCAATGCACAAGACTAAACGCACCGATGTAAAATAATGAAAACAAGCAAAAATGAAAAATCCCAAGCAACACTAAACACAAACAAAACAATAACAAGAAATCAGTGGTTGTGAATGGCTGATGTTTTCAATCTTTTCGACCTTGGTTCCATAGGAGCAAGTTAGAAACATTTAGAAATAGAACCATCTGATTTAATTCGTTCTCAGTAGCCATGAAATGATCATCTTAGGGTGATCCTTTTGTCGACGGGTGTTCCTATTACACTCGTAGTCTCTGAAGGATGAGAACCAAATATGTAGCCCTATATCCACTTATTTTTCAAGAGTATATTTATACATTTGCTCATAATCGTGGTTTCGGTTGATCGATTTTGTCAAAAAATCCAGGTTATGACAATAAATTCAGTTTACTGATTATGAAATGGTTAATTACTCGAATGTATCAACATAGTCATTTGATTAGTCACAAAGAGTAAACACAAAAATTACAACCTTTAGCCTTCCCCGGAAATGACGCCAAATTTTGAGTCGAATAAATTATATTTTCAAAATTAAATCTAGTTAAATAATGCACATCTACTTTGAAAAGCAAGTTTGCCCACAAGACAACGGGGTCACCATAGACTGGCAAGTTAACTCGAGTCGATTCTCTCAAGGAAGGATAATCAAAAATAGTTTTTATGTTTGTTTTTATGAAAGAGAAAATAACAAAAATGCTACGCTAAACACGCGGACAAAGGGGTTTTTGTTTGATCATTCAAGAGAACTACGATGATGGTTTAATCTACGAGAAATTTAATAACTAATTTTGCAAAAGAGAGCATCAATATCTATGCAAGAGTTTATAAAAGTTTTAACAACGAATTCTAAAACTAAATTGAAAACCTTTTTAAAAGATTAATAAAACGGGGGTCTAGGGCCTTAGAATCGTCTCTACAGTCAATTGGCATTTCATCGAACACTTAGTCTACAAGTTGGGGTTGTCAATCCCAATATATAGTTATAACGCCCAAAAATCCCAATCAATGATTATAAATGATTCCAGGCACTAGACCCGTAAATCCTAACTAGCCATCATCAATAATCCAACAATTTAACATAACGCAACATGATCATCCAAACAAATAAAAAAAGACGAGGAAAGCAACATGAACAGTGAAGAAAGCAACAATTACTATGATCAAATATCAAACACCGAAGATTACGAGAATTACAATTAAACTAATAAACATCAATAACATATCAAACACATCAATAGCACACAACCAGAGCATGAATTCATGTAATTGAAATTGAACATTGGATACGTACGAGTTAATGGAGAAAATTGACAACGTTCGAACAAGAGCTTAAACTAGTGGGTATGAACCTACGTCCACAAATCCGAGCAGCGATTAACCATCTACAATCTACTATAAACTAAAAAACTAAAGTTTTGATCTGGAAAGGAAAGATAAAAATGAACAAAGACTCAATAACGCTCTTGGGTTGTTATCCCCAAGAGGTTCGAGAATGTCAGTTCCCATCCTAGTCTATCACGAACAGGATGGTAGATAATGGATTCCAGAATAATTCTGAATGTTTTTGAGTTCTTAGACTTTTGTAGCCTTCAATTACCCATTTCGTAACTGAAGATCTCTTCAAAATCCATGTTTGTAATGCTTGCATCCTGCTGGATGGTCTGAAGAATCCGACCGGATGGAGTTTTCTGTCAGGCAGGTGCTGACACTAGGTAACCCAGTGTCATCTGATCAGAGGGATCTGACATCTGACCGGATGTGAGTCCAGTGGGAAACATCCGACCGGACGTGCGGATGTGAGTCCAGTGGGAAACTTTCGACCGGACGTGACTTTAGCAGGTCAATCCGGTGTGCTGACATTGGGTAACACGGTGTGGACAACATTCCCAGTGTAAGAGGTAATACATCAAATCGGGGCCCAATTTCTTTGAAACTCTACTCGCGGGCCCATTATCGTCCATCTTAAGATCAAAATACTTCAAAATCCATGAAATAAACATAAAACACTGTAAAATAAGTCAGAGATACATAAATACGAAAATATGCTCAATCTATTCAACGTATACCAATACTAACAACAAATCTAACTAAAACACTAGACAAATATATAAAAAAAAAATGATAAATACGTGCAAATCAACTGGATATGCTAAGGGTGTAAAATATTCTTCTCTCCATTCTCTACTTTCAACTCTTGTTGCCATTTTGTCACTTGTTCCCGCGGTTAAGAGTCCTCGGATAGTTCGCCTTTGTTCTCTCCTAGGCTCTGACCTCTTAGAAATGACATTTTCTGGGTCCGTGAAAAACGAAATGCGAATTCATCCTCAGTTTCCTCCACCTGTATATATTTATCACACCTATCCAAGGCCTCTTCATACGTTCGTGCAGGTCGCTTCGCCAGAGATTTACATCAATCCTCCCTTCTTAATCCTTGTTGTAGTGCTCCAGCCCTCATCTCATTGGTGGTTGTTGGTACCCCCAGCATGGCCCTGGTAACCGATTGATGTAATCTTTCAAACTTTCCCCCGGCATCTCATCGGGATTGTTGGTACCATTGCAAAGAGGGATTGTGCAGTTTTTGTATGGCATTTAGCGCTAGAAAAATGTTTTAGAAAGGCTGCCTTCATGACTTGTAAGCTAGTGATTTTTCCCGACGACAACTGGTGGAACCAGTCTTGTGCTATTCCCCTTAATGTAGATAAAAAAGGCTCGACATGCTACAATATCCGTGTATTACCTTAGTACTGCCTCATTCTCAAAACCCTTCACATGCCGCGTGGGGTCCGACAACCCATCATACTGAAACTCCATTATTTTGTATCCGTGAGGTAGTGCTGCTCGTAATATCTTGTCTGAAAAAGGGTTCCCCATAGATTCATCAAGTCCAGTTTCGGGTCGAGACCTACAAACGAAAGAACTCGCTCTGAGTTTGTGAGCCTCAACACGTCATAGGGATGCTTGCTCCATTCAGAGAGTAGGTCAAATTATTGGTGGTAAAGGGCGGGCTGTTCTTTAGAAGAGGGTGCTTTGTCTTGTTCGGGAGTTGAATTTTTCCATTCGGTGAGAAATGGCCAGTGTTATGGATAAAAAATAAATTAGCTCGCCATTCATGAACTTTTGACGAGGGAAGCCCCCATTGACGAGTTGATGCCTGATTGTAATACAACTTAATCATTCTGACTTTTGTAACTTAATTTTTGTCCTTGCTTGATTTTAAGTGGCTCTGTATGAGCAATTATGACTTAAGGTAAACTAGATCAGTACGATTCTTCTTGGTGGACGCACCTTCTTCATACAATGCCATGTTAGGGCGACCATCCTTAAGCAAATTCCAAGCAGTGATTTCAGTCTATCACATGAAATTAAATTTCCCAGCTCAAGACGGGGTTGGCGAAGTTCAAGGGGACCAGTACGTGTCACGCCAGACAGAGGCGAGGCAAAAGAGCAAGAACAGAGGAGGCCAGACCTGAGCTAGTTCAGCGAGAGGAAAATCAGATGTCAGTAGAGGTAATCCCAGGGGATGACAGTCGAGTCTTGAAGGTAGGAACGACCTTGGGACCAGAATTTTTGGTAGAACTGGTCGCACTCTTGAGGAGTAATGCAGATATTTTTGCCTAGTCTACCCAAGACTTAGTGGGAATTGACCCAACAGTGGTAGAACATCGTCTTAATATAAGCCCTATAGCAAAGCCTGTAATACAAAGAAAGCGGAACTTTGGCCCTGAGAAAGAGGCTATCATTGAGGCAGAAGTGGACAAGTTGTTATGTGCTAAAAACATTAAGGAGATACAATTACAAGAATGGCTCTCCAATGCTGTGTTAGTACAAAAGCAGAGGAGGACTGGCGAATGTGTATCGACTTTAGAGATATCAACCATGCCTGCCCTAAGGATCATTACCCACTGCCAAGGATAGACCAGCTGGTGGATTCAACATCCGGGTGTGAATTGTTAAGCATGATGGATGCCTCACAAGGCAACCATCAAATCAGGTTGGCTGAGGAAGACTAGAAGAGGGTCAGCTTTATAACGCCAAAAGGAACATATTGTTATGTGGTAATGTCGTTTGGCCTAAAAAATGCGGGAACTACGTATCAAAGACTGGTGGACAAAATGTTTAAAAACCATCTCGGGAGAAACATGGAAGTGTACGTAGACGACATGTTCGTTAAAAGTATTAAGGCAACGTCACATGTGGATGACTTGAGAGAAACCTTTGACATCCTGAGAAAATATAAGATGAGGCTAAACCCCAAGAAGTGTGCATTTGTGGTAAGAGCAGGAAAATTCTTGGGGTATATGGTTACAGAAAGAGGGATAGAGGCCAACCCAGAAAAGGTCAGGGTATCATGGATATACCGCCCCCAAAAAACATCAAGGAGGTCCAATGTTTGGCTGGGCGAATTAATGCTTTGAGCAGGTTTGTCTCCAGATCGGCGAAAAAGAGCTTACCATTCTTCAGAGCCTTAGAAAAGAAGGCGATTCCAGTGGGATAAGGAATGTCAGGAGGCATTTCAAAAGCTGAAGAGCACTTGGTAGGTATTTCATTATTGACTAAGCCAATTACGGGCGAGCCGTTGATTTTGTATATGTCTGTGGGGAAGTTAGTGGTGAGCAGGGTCTTGCTTCAGGAAGAGGTAAAGTTGCAGAAACCAGTGTACTATTGGAGCAAGGTCTTACATGAGGCTGAACTCCGATATGTAAAAATAGAGAGGGCCATGGTAGTCCTGGTTGGGACTGCTCAAAAACTCCAACCTTACTTCCTCTCCCACAAGATCATAGTTCGCACTAATTTACCTCTGCAGTCTATAATGAGCAAGACAGAGGTTTCGGGAAGGTTGGTCAAGTGGATAATTGAATTGAGCGATTTTGACATACATTTTGAAGGAAGGTTGGCAATCAAAACTCAGGCATTAGCTGATTTTATGCAAGAAATGGCCAGCTCTGCTAAGAAAAAGAAAGAGTGGACATCTACATAGATGGTTCAGTGGGAAGCCTGGGGTGTGGTGTAGGAATAGTATTGGTAGACCCGGAGGGAGTGACCACTGAGTACACAGTACGAATGAACTATTCTTTATCTAATAATGGAGAGGAATATGAATCATTGTTGAGAGGAGTCCATATGGCAAGGTGTTGGGAGCGGAACGAATACGTGCAAATGTGGATTCGCAGCTTGTATGTAAGAAGATAAGAGGGGAATTCGAGACGAGTGAAGGGCAAATGCAAAAATACTTAGCTCAATTTCGTGAGACGGATAACACCTTGGACGCTTTGGATGTTCACCAAATCTTAGAGAAGAAAATGGCCGAGCTGATTACCTGGCTAAGATAGCCATCTCAGCAATGGATTGTCAAGAAAGAATGATCACCTTATTGATGGCCCATCGGGATTATGGGGAAGAGGATATTAATACATTAGAGGAAAGCAATGAGGATTGGTGCTCTCCTCTTAAAGCATACTTGGATAAGGGAGAGCTACCAGAGGATAGAAGAGAAGCAACAAAGCTACGAATCAAGTCGGTCAGATTTCGCTTAATCAAAGGAGAGATGTTTCGGAGAGGGATTGTACAACCTCTCCTGAAGTGTGAAGGATGGTGTCCATGTGCTCAATGAAATTCATGAGGGATGGTGTGGCAATCATATGGGTGCCAGAGTCTTATCTAGAAAGATAATGCGGGTACGTTACTTCTGGCCGAAAATAAGGCAGGATGCGAAGAACCTTGTGAAAGCGTGTGACAAATGTCAAAAACATTCTCCACTTATACACCGACCTGTATAGTAGCTCATGAGAATGAACTCTCCCTGCCCCTTTGCCAAATAGTGGATAGATCTGGTGGGACCTTCCCCCACAGCTCCAGCCCAGAAAAAATTCCTGATCGCGGCCATTGACTATTTCAGCAAGTGGGTCGAGGCTGAAGCCTAAGCAAAAATTAAGGAAGAGGCGGTAATGGGCTTTTTGTGGAAAAATATAGTGTGTCGGTTCGGAGTCCCGAGGATCTTGGTGTCCGATAATGGCACGCAGTTCATGGGAGCTCGGATTCGAGCCTGGTGCACTAAGATGAAGATAGGCCTGCATTTCACATATGTTTACCACCCTAAGGAAAATGGTAAGGTTGAGGTAACTAATCGAATTCTGGTGCAGGGGATTAAGGCACGTTTAGAAAAGTCAGGAGGCAAATGGGTAGAGGAGTTCAGTTCGATTCTATGGGCTTATCGAACTAATCCCAAGGAAAGCACTGGCGAAACCCCATTTAGCCTTGTATATGGCATGGATGTCGTAATTTCCGCGGAGATAAGCATGGATACCCACCGAATACAGAGCTTTGATGAAAACCAGAATGAGTTGCTAGTACAGAATGCGCTAATTTGATCGAGGAAAAGAGAGAAAGAGTTGTGGTAAATATGGAGCACATGAGGGGGTGGATCACGTCAAACTATAATAAAACGGTAGTGAAGAGGCATTTTCAGAAAGGAGACCTGGTCCTCCACAAAAATGACTTAGGTAAAACCAAGGGAAAGCTAGATGCTACTTGGCAAGGACCGTACAAGGTCACAAAAATCCTAGCGGGAGGGGCTTATGAGTTAGAGCAGATGGATGAAGTCAAAGTACCCCGAGCGTGGAATGTATCAAACTTACAAAAATATTATGTGTAAGATTAATGCATGAAGCTTATTTATATAAAATATGTGGTTTGAATTTATCCTTGTTTTATTGCAAACTACTTGATTGTCAGTAAAATTTTAGCCCTGATTGGCTAAGGACGGATTCCCCAAAAATCCTGACCTGATTGTTAGTAAAATTTTAGCCCTGATTGGATAAGGGCGGATGCCCCAAAAATCCTGACCTGATTGACAGTAAAATTTTAGCCCTGATTGGCTAAGGGTGGATGCCCTAAATATCCTAACCTGTTGTCAGTAAAATTTTAACCCTGATTGGCTAAGGGCGGATGCCCCAAAAATCCTGACCTGATTGTTAATAAAATTTTAGCCCTGGTTGGCTAAGGGCGGATGCCCCAAAAAACCTGACCTGATTGTCAGTAAAATTTTAGCCCTGATTGGATAAGGGCGGATGCCCCAAAAAAATCCTGACCTGGTTGTGAGTAAAATTTTAACCCTGGTTGGCTAAGGGCGGATGCCCCGAAAAATCCTGACCTGATTGTCAGTAAGATTTTAGCCCTGATTGGCTTAGGGCGGATGCCCCAGAAATCCTGACCTGATTATCAGTGAAATTTTAGACCTGGTTGGCTAAGGGCGGATGCCCCAAAAATCATGATCTGATTGCCAGTGAACTTTTTAGTCCTTATCGGCTAAGGGACGGACATCCATGACTTGACCTGATAATCAATTAAAGGCATGAGCCCCAAATTTTATTCTAAGCCCTAATTTAATCCAATGGTTCAGTATGCACCCCAAAAGTCTGGATTTGGGACTAAGGACCCATTGTGGAGGAAACCCAGAACATATTGAAATACGGATGTTATTTTAACTCAAGGATATCCAAGTACATGAGAAAAGATCCTGAAAAATGCAGAAACAAAAATACAAAAAAATTGAAAATTGAAAGCAGTAACATTAATCGTCATGGGTGGGAAGAGAAAGCCCTCCTATCAGAAGCTAAAGTCTGGCGAACACGCCACAGTTTGCGCTCAGTCTGGTGGAGGCATTGGCGATACCTATCTGCCCATTCAAAGGCGGAGTGAGCCTTGCTGGCGGTGGCGGTTAGTCGGCATATTGATTCGAGTAGATCAGCTTTCTCCT
Source organism: Phtheirospermum japonicum (assembly GCA_014905375.1). Taxonomy (NCBI): domain Eukaryota; kingdom Viridiplantae; phylum Streptophyta; class Magnoliopsida; order Lamiales; family Orobanchaceae; genus Phtheirospermum; species Phtheirospermum japonicum. Next base: position 99,602 of record BMAC01000691.1, on the reverse strand, counting down.
CTTGGAGTTGACGGTTGAGCTGGCGGAGCTCAGCCCACTTACGCTTATAGTGGCGTTTCTTTTTCCTCTTCCTCTCCAAAAGTCTGCATACTTGAGAAAAAAATTTCGCGGGGCACAGAAAGTTTGAAGTTTTCAGTAAAGAGTGCGAGATTTTTCCCCTTCAAAGTATCAATTTCTCCGAGTAAAGAGGAAGAAGCCATAATGAAATGCATAAGGGGAGAATATGTATATAAAGAAATAAGAGCACGTGATCCATAATAAAATAGTACTAGGGTTTCCTTAAAATAAGGAAACCCTAAAATTACAAAACGACAAGAGTTGTTTAAAATACGGAGCAATCAGAATAAAAAATAGAAAATAGAATACAAACTAGACCAGCCTAGCCCACAACATCACCATCTCTAGCATCCAGGTCTCTAGCAAACTGCTCCACAGCATCCTCCTCAGGAAGGTCGCTAGGTGATACCCCGTCGGGTAACTCACCCAGACCAGCAAAGGTCGGGGGGAGTAGAGGCAGGCAGTGCTAAAGTCACACTTTGGTCTGGTTGAGAAGAATACTGATTCGTACATTTTTGATACACTTTTGTACATATTTTGAGTCATATTTGAGTCTTTTTTACCGTCTTCTTAGGTCAAGAATAAGCTATTTTGCATGATTTTGCATTATTTGGCCTTTCGCTTAGCTTCGACTTTTTTATTCAATAATTGGTCATTTTGGACCATTTTCTTATTTTTCTCTTTCAGCTGAATCACTTGACAAAACCCGGGAGATGAAGATGAAGAATCAGCGCTCGAAGTAGCCAAAAGAACACCTATCCGATCGGATGAGTTCAATAACCGATCGGATTAACTTTCAAAACACGCATCGATCAGATAAGTGCTATGTCCGACCGGACAAGAGGATAGAAGCTTTCATTCGATCGGACTCATGAACAATCCATTTGGACTCATACGTCACAAATGCAGATTTTTAGGATTCTTCAGTTACGAAACGGTTCTTGAGCCTTTAAAACTCAGAAATTCTCAGAGAAGAACCATCCTTTCATCCCTAGACTGGATCATATACATTGGAAATTTGATTTGTTCGTGATAACCGCTGAAGACGGAGGTTCGTGACAAGCCTCCTGGATTCAGCGAGGTTCATTTCATTTCCCGGAATACCTGGATTTGGAAAGGATTCATCGTAGTATTGTGATTGAGTTTTCTCACGATTTAGTAAACTCTAAACTTTTATCTCGTTTCGGTAATTCATGTTAGATAGTAATCTTGTGATATCATGTTTGGATAGTTCTTATGAATCGTTGATGAATAAGTTTTTGTGAACGATTTGGTGACGGAATGTTTAATGTTAATTTAGTTGATTTGTATCATTCCGATTTGGATAACTTGGTGCGGATTGTCTTAATTAGAATTTCTTTTGGATAATCTTTGGAGAATGAATATCTATTATTTGATGAAATGTGTGAATGATATTTGGTGGATCAGTCTTTAGATCGAGTAATAATAGTTATTATTGAGTTCGTGAATTGATAAAACTACTCTTGCGAAGAGGTTGACACCCCGAAGCAAGATAGGTTCATCGAGTTTTTTTAAACCAAGTACTTCCGAAATTTTTGGGACAAAAAACCCCTTTGATCACGTGTTTAGTATTAGAACTTGTGTTTTATTAATAATAAACATCGTTGACTCCGTATTTCCACTCCTCGAGAGAATCGACCCGGTTTGACTTGCCAATCTACGAGTGACCCCGCTCTCTTGCGGGCGAACTAACTTTTTTTCAAACGTAAACCCGCATGGTTTAAATTGGATTTTAATTTTGAAACACAAAAGTCCGGATCAAAGAGCCTGGAATAGGATCATGAAAGAGCTCGAGGACATATTTAGTAGATTCATGAGCTCTAGCTGGTGAAGACGATCCCCTTCGGCAGAATAGGAGAAGCTTGTAGGCTCGGGGTTCCCTGGATAGGCTGGCTCCGATCGTAAGGAGTTGAGGGATTCACCTTGGACCATTTCTCACAAGCGGTCAGGCCAAGTTGGAAGTATACTAGGGCCTCGGGCACGAGGAGTTTGTAGAGATCCATCGTTTCAAGAAAGGCTTGTTTAGTAGCCTCCCTCATTGTCTAGATGAGCCGGAGCCCATCCTTCTAATTAAGAATTCAGTTCTTCCCTCTGCCCGACCCCTCGCCAGAGCTGCCTCGACCTGGTTTGACATCTCATCTCGGGCCTCTTCCTCTCCTTCCTTGGCATCCAACGACTCCACCTTGATTTTCTTCAGCTCAGTCCCTCTGTCCCTACAGAGAGCCATCAGCCTCTTCTCGTTTTCCTTAAAGAGATTGTGCTCCTTGACCAGGTCAGCATTCATCAAAGAACCCCTAGCGCGGGCAACAAGAATGGACCTCTTTGTTGCGACCTGATGAAAAATAATAGGATTTCATGGCAACAGTAATGATAAAGCAAGATATGTACAAAGGAGAAAAGAAGAGTAATTACCCTGGCCTCGTCCTGGCATAGTGATTCGATTAACTCTGGGTCAGTCCACTTCTCCAGAGTTTTCCGATTTGATGTCGGGCATTGGCCTTGAATGAACTGGATGGGCACCACCCCGGGGCAGTTCAGGATAGAGGTGCTTGTAAAAAAGGTCGCGTTGGGGTTGATCACCTTGACCCCTGGTGAGGCCACCCCCTTTCCTGACCTAGCCCGCTTGCGAGAAAGGCGTGCCTGCTCATCCCCTGAATCGGAATGATTTGTCGGATCTGCTTCAGGTGGAGAGGATCCTTCTAGCACGTCAGACCTCACAGGCTGAGCAGCCTCTATCGATCCTGCAGTTAATTCCCCTGGAGATCTCTTCTCAGGGGGCCCGGTAGCCTGTTGAGCTTCCAAGAGTTTGCGCATCGTGGTAGCTGGGAGAAAGCATAAAAAATAGGTTAAGTATCGGGTTATCCTACCAAAAGCATAAATAAGATAGAATGAGGGCAGAGCTGGGTGATTTTCTTTCATATACAAGTCTCCTGGGATAAGGGGCCCGTCTCTGCCCTGGAGTTGAAAAAGTCTAAGACAAAGGGAAGGAGAAGTTTAGTTAAGTGGAAGACATTTTCATTCAGGGTGGAAAGGATATTTTGCATGCGGGGAGACATATCCCCTGCAGATAGGTGAGCCTGAGGAGGAATTTGGCTAATGGATTGCGGGGGGAAACCCCAATCACCAGAACAGTGCACAAAAAGAACTTTTTCCGCCAAGCCTTGTTGGTGGAAGGACTACCTATCAAAAAGCGAACGCCAGTACAGGTAGACAAATAGAAATAGCCAGGAGAGGAGCTTTTGGCCTGAAAATTTTAATAAAATATCTAGGTTGTAGGAACAAGTCCGGCATATCGTATGGCTAAGTTAAAACTTATGATTAACCTAAAAGAGTTTGGCACAAACTGGTGCACCAGAATTTTATACATTTGGGTAACCGCTAGTATAAAGGGATTGACCAGAAGGTGTAAGCCAGCCTGAAACTGGTCGACAAAGAAGGTCAAATAGTGAGGCGGTGCCTTGTAAGGCATCTCGTCAGCATCTGGGTTGACTAAGGAATACTCATCGGGAAATTGAAATTTCGCCCTTAACCCCTCCACCATCTTATTGCTGAGAATGGAGATTACGTTATCAGGGCGCCTTGGAATGTAAGGAGGGCGCCCATCGTAGGAGGTTATTAAGGATAGATATATTGACGACGAGGAGGGAGGTGTCGTCGGACGAATGGAGGAGGAAGAAGACAACTGAGTAGAAATAATCGAAAAAGATAGGGATTTGAAAGTACTTGGTTTTGAAGGTGATCGGAAGATGCTTGGAGAAGGCAAAACTGCGAGTTAGAGAGAGAGAAAGGGAAACAAGTGCTTGGTGAAGAAGAATAATGAAAATGAAAAGTGAATCGCGGGAGAAAAGAGAAGGATAAGTTTTGAAAATAATTTTTTAAAATGAGATTTGATGAGATTCGTGCATTTAATGCACGTCAGAGGTACAGTACTCGAGGGGACGTATTGGGGTCTCAACTATTGAAAATAGAATATCAGACGTTACATATCATCCTTAAAGATACGACCTGATTTAAAAACCAGATTCAGCGGGATTCGTGCATGATAGTGAGGAATTTGAAAAGACGTGTTGAAAATCTCAACCCCTGGATCGAAAACCTAGGTTTTATGGTTCATTCCAACCACTTGAGAGGGGGGGGGGGGGGGGGGGGGGGACTGTTTGGTACGACCCAAATATGCCTGACCTGGAGAGATCAAGAGGCATAGGAGAGTAAGATCTGGTTGGGATGACCTGAGTTGCCACTTTAACCCTGAAAATAGGATGAGTTGGGCGCGAGACTTAAGAAGACTGGTCCTGATCTGGGCTTGTGACTCAAATGAGGGATTTATCCTGTTCATGTCAGGAAAAAAAGGAAAATCTACGACGGTGGGGTCACGCCTGTACTTTCCCTAAGTAGGGTAATTTGAGCAAGACATCCTACATGGTGGTTTGCCCTGGTAGACCTGGTGGGAGTGAGATGAACCTAAAGCCTCACGAAAAGAAGGATGAGGCGGAGAACAGATCTACTGCTCGACGGATATCGTCCTGACCTGATCCGAAGCCTTGGATAAGGTTTCAGGAGATCAGGTCAGAAATCAGATGAATTTAGTGACAAAGTTATCCTACCCTTGGCAGAAGCTTCCTGGTCAGGTCAACTTGAATAATGGCCCAAGATTCGCGCGTTTTCAGGATCTCGAAAGGGCCCCACTTGGCAAAAATTATAAATATCTCAGCCCCAAGGCTGAGAGAGGTTTGACATTCTAAGCATTTTCTCCTGATTTCGCTTATCTCAATCTAAATAGCTTAACTGACTTACTTATTGGAGAGGTTTCCACCGGAAAACCCCCGTAGGTCCTTTCTAACGTGTTTTCTTGAAGCAGGTCAGGATATTCCCAGGGAGGAAGCAAGTGTTTCGGGCGTATTTTTCAGGGTGGAACAATAATAAATATAGTTAATTTTTTGTAAAACTAGAGAAAATGAGGGAGAGTGAGAGAATGAGAGAAGAGAGTGTAGTTTATTATGAGGACTAGAGTCCCTTTTATAGGTACAAGATTAGGGTTTAGGGGTAGGAAGGTCATTCACATAATATATTATTATTACTATTAATTAATTACAACACTCCCCCTTGAATGACCTTAAAAATGCTGCCTCGTTAAAACCTTGCCAGGAAAACCCAATGGGACAAAACCTAGTCGAAGGAAAAAGAGTACAACCCTACTCCCCCTGAAAATCACGACTGTAGATATTTGAGTCGCCGCATGACAATCTTACATACTAATATTTAAAACTATGATGTTGGTAATGCTTTCGTGAATAAGTCCGCTAAATTATCATATGAGCGAATTTGCTGGATATCGATATCGCCATTCTTTTGGAAGTCTTGTGTGTAGAAGTTCGAGAGAGATATATCTTGTCTTGTCACCTTTTATGTAGTCACATATGAGTTGCGTCATGTATGAAATATTTCTTATCACACTTATAGTGTTCAAATACTGTCTCATTAAAACCTTGCCAGAAAAACCTTGTGGGACAAAAAACTGATCGAAGGAAAAAGAGTACAGCTACTCCCCATGACTTCAATTGATAGTAGTTCTCGATTTTATCATTTATCTATCTTAAAACTTTGAAATATAATATGATTTAGAAACTCTTCATGATTTCTATACCATATGTTAATGTTTATACATCATTGTTATGCAAAGAATATGCCTCGTCAAAACCTTCCAAGGAAAAACCGATGGGAAAAATTTGAGTTAAGGAGAAAGAGTACATTATTCTTTGAATATGCTCATAATGTTGCCTCATTAAAAATTTTACTAAGAAAATTCGACAAAAACCTCAGTTAAGGGAAAAAGAGTGCAATGCATATCTCATCATATTAACTGACAATTACAAATATGCTTCAAGCATATCAAAATCCTTCTAGGATTTCAATTTATTCATAATATTTTTCTACATTGTCGGTTGAATGAAACTTCAAGTTTCAATATCATCCACCACGTAAAAGAATTCTCTTATAGTATAAATCTTTATTTATATATTATTGACAAAATATTTCATATGAATGAACTTCTAGTCAAACATATAGCAATCTATAAGATTGCATATTCAATCTTGGCCAAACAATTGTGTAAATAACTTTTAATTAATTCAAAATGTCATCATCGCTATCATTGAGCTCATGAGTATAAATATAGTCGACTAATTTTCTTATTGATTCTATTTGATCCAATTATATAGACATAACTTATCGAGATCTCTWWKTWCTAAARTTATCATCAGGTACATGAACCTCTTCAATTTGTTATGTCTGTTTACTCTACTGGAGTATAACATTTAGTGAAAAGACCATCACAAATAATTGCTCCATATAAAGGATATATATTAKAATCAWTCGTTACCATGCTTCRGGCATGACATCTTAATCCTCTTGTAGGATTTTATATAACATTCAAGTTTGAGTCTTTAAACTTGAAAACCATTGATAACCTTATAGTCAGTAATATAAAATGCAAATTCTCGTTACAAACTTCAGGTTTKTTTTAAACTTTGCGAGGATTATATTTATGCATTCCATATTTTTTGGTTACCATGACATATATATTTTATATGTTTTGTTACCATAACATATGTCTATCCTCCTCCTAATACTGAGAATATACAATGACTAACAAATTATGAGAAAAATGTATCTTTATTAGATATGTTCTCAGCATTCCCTATCCATCATGACATGTGGTGGGGCAATTACAAATATTGCATTTGTTTAAGTTTTGATGGAGGCTTCTGACTGTAAGTCATAGACAGGGGTTTCACATATATTTTTATATTTGGCATACTTGTGAAATATTCTTTTCACATAATTACAAAAATTGTTCTCATCAAATATCATAAGGCATATCAATTGCTTTTGCCAACCATAGTCAACAAAATATAAATCATCAATAAATTTTGCAAATAAATTTACTGGCAAATGATTAGTGTATTTATTAGATACATAAGGTACTTTGCTCTCATAGCCAATAGAGCAATTATTCTCATAAACTTCTGGTTATGAGATAATAACACATGCAATCTTCTAGTGGATCCAAATATTTAGAAGTCAACATGGAAGGGTTATGTTCCCAAAAGATCTCACCCCATAATATAAAATATGAATATTATTGAAACCTAATTCCAATTAAACTAGTAACAATTTAATGGTTAATTTTGTTGAGAACATGTAGCATTAAAAATAAATAGAAGAGTCTTCATACTCTTCATAAATTAATAAACTGGGATGGTCATGACAGTCATGCCAAATCATGATATTACTGAACTTCGGGTTCAAAATGAAAAAGTAATTTCTAACTCCTCTAGAGCTTTTGTGAACTTTCGAGTCAATATAGAAACATTTGAGTTAGTACTAGTTTATAGTACAAATTAATCTGATAATAAATTATCTCAAATTCTTATGGATATTTCAAGTAAAAAAAAAATCAAACTTCTGGTTGATTTATATTCCAAATTATATCACCATGAGTTTGTAACTCAAGTGGTATCATTAACCCTTTATAAAGGTGTTGAAAAAGGTTTAAACCTTGGACCTCTCATATTTTTTTTTTCTTTTTATTCGAGGTTTATCTTTACATTCTAACCACTCTACTCAACTGATTAAAATAATATTCTAAATCATATCAATTGTATAAGAAATATTCTCTCCGGGGCATTATCAAGTAGCACTGATTGATTTGATGTATTACTCCTTCGCGAGTATACTTGATTTTTAATATTGCATACGACTAAGTGTCATTTTCAAAATTAAGAAGTATTCAATTGAATATTTGACATATATATATATATATATATATATATATATATATATATATATATATATATATATATATATATATATATATTCCACTACTTCAGGAGCAGTATATCAATATTCTTCAGGAATATAAAATTGGCAAATAAATATATAAATGATTTCCGGGGGCATATATTGTTCGTAAGAAATATTATTATTAGTTGTGCTACTTCAAGAACAACAACTTAATCATAACGTAAATAATATAACAACGATATGTAAATAATGCTCTTAGTAATTAAATAAAACATGTAATAAAAATGTTTCTTTAAGAGCATTGTTAATATTCTTTTGGAATATTATATATTATTTTTCATCAGAGAAATATGAATTATATATCTTATAATGTTCTTCATGAACATATCATACTCAACTGAGAAATTACAATATACCATCACATTGTTTCACAAATCATGATTTATATTTTAATAATCTTCAAGATTATTAAGAATTTTGAAATCGTATTTAGCAAAAATACTACGATAAATATGAGTTGAAAATAAATCTCATACAGTGTGCAAATATACATGAATACATGTTTTATCAAGAAAAGAAAAGCACAACTTGTTATTTCAGATCTATCATGCTGGCATATAAATTGTGTCATTTAACTAATTGACAATAACAAAAATTGAGCCAAACGAATACTCTAAATTCATATTAATAAGTAATCCCATTAGAATCATATTAACTATAATATTTGGGATGCGTCTCCTCTTAACCAAAATCACATCACGAGAAGTATTCTAATTACCAGATAATGCACATTAACAACTATGCAATGTATTCCAATAAAATAGAGGTAAAATTTTCAAGTCTCAAAATAAAAATGCATAAAATACATAGATTATGCTTCATGCTTGCCCGTGATTATCAATTCAACATGATAAAACTTCTAATGAATGTAAATACATGATAAAGTATAAAGAGAATTATCTAATTGTATCCACTTTTTTTTTTTAAATAAAAGATATAATCTATTTAAAAACTCTCTAAGAATAAGAAAAAAAAAAATCATAGTTGAAACACATAAATTTGGATTAACATCTATAAAAAGAGAAAGTATGTACCTTAATTGGATAGTCTTTTCGTGAAAAACATGTGCCGGTGGCTAGATCCTCAAAACTGTTTGATGAAATTGTGGACAAGCTCTCCTTCATCAAGTGCCCGAAAGAAAATAAAGGTAATCTCATGAAGAAAAATATTTGATCTAGAAGTATAATGTCAACAAGACATAAATATTAAAATTTCTTCAGGAATAAGTATCATATATCATAACATGCGATACTTCAAGATCACAATAATTTAATTTAGATTTTTTGAAAAAATTCATATTCTTCAGGAATATTGAATTATCAAATGAAATAAGAATACGTATGGATGTTCTTCCGGAATATTATACTTAGTTGTTCTACTTCAGGAGAAACAACTTGAATTGATATAAACACATGATAGAAAGTAAAATAATAATTAAATAAAAAAATTTCTTCTTCAAGATCAATTATAGATCCCATATTGACTATGGTTGTAACGAGCAATTGTAGATCTCATAGTATTCCTCAAGAATACATAATATTCAAATAGAATATATTGATATATGGTTGTAATTCTCCACAAACTACAATAATTTATCGACGAGCAATTGTATATCTCATAGTATTCTTCAGAAATACATAATATTCAAATAATATATTGAGATATGGTTGTATTTCTTCACAAACTACAATAATATATCGACGGCGGAAGAAATCGATTTCTCATAGCATTTCTTCAGGAAACAATTTTAGATCCGTGACCTTTTGGTAATGATAGAAATAAATAAAACAGATCTTCACCGTTCAAAATCAACCTTTATATGTCTTAAACAATATATACAAATATCAACTTGATCCAACGGTTAGATTATGTGAAATCGTCTTTTGAAAAAATATGCACGACGATTCTATGAACAAAAAACTGTTTTGTTCAAAATTCAATATTGAACTATATATGGATCAAAATAAGATCTCCACCATTCATATCGTAATTCGATAAGTCTTAAACAGATTGTAAAAGTTTGAAAGCGATCCAACGGTTAAAACTTCATAAATCGGTTCTGCAAATTTTCTGCGGAGAGAATTATCACGCGGAAAATTTTCTATTATTTTGATTTATGAAGGTTTGGTTTTGAAAGCTATTATTTTTCGATCAATCTCAATTGGTTAGAGATTCGTGCTGATAACGTGTTGTAAAACTAGAGAAAATGAGAGAGGAGAGTGAGAGAATGAGAGAAGAGAGTGTAGTTTATTATGAGGACTAGAGTCCCTTTTATAGGTACAAGATTAGGGTTTAGGGGTAGGAAGATCATTCACATAATATATTATTATTACAATTAATTAATTACAACATAATTGACATTCTTAAAACATTAAAAAAAATCACTTTTATCTTCGCTTATTTTAATATATATAAACAATTTTGTAGTAATAGAACAATTAAAGAGAAATAAGGAAAACAATTAGATAGTAATATCATTAATTGATTAAAAGTGTATTAGTAAAATATATATATTTCTTATTTTTGAACAAAATTTATAAAATGATCATTTAAGAAAAAAGAAGAAAGTACAATTTTTTTGACAATTAACAAATGAATAAATGTATCGGGGCATCCTGTGAGGAGACAATGAGATCATTGGAAGAATATTTTGTGGTTTTTTCTTGATTAATTTTACAAGGAATAATACGTCATTTTCAACTTTCACGGGGTCAAATGCGATGTGGATGGTCATTGGTGGGAAATAATTCGACTCTTTTTTAAATAATCACGGCACTTAATAAAAAATTGGGAGGGCTTTGTCAAGGTACAATATTGCAAGGAGGTAAAAAAACAATCCAAAAGGTTAGGTATCAAAACAATATGGGAAATTTCAATGTAGTCCCATAACTTTGAAGGTCTCCACAAAACGAGTTTCAATTGAATGTAATTAATTAATTATTTTAGTCTCATACTTTACAGTTTTAGGTAATTTATAAGTACATGCCCAAAAATCAATTTGACCGGATTTAGTCTAATATTTGGGTCTTCTGTAAATTCTGTCACCTCGGCATTTTTAATAATAATAAAAGCAAATTAGAAAAAATATAAATTATAAATAATTATTAAGTAAATATGAAAAATAAAATAAATGAAAAACAACACAGGTTCACAACTATTATAAAATAATACGAATCTTTTTTGTAAAGTAGAATATAACTAAACACCAATAATTAATTAAAAAATCTAAAAAAATATTTTGAAATTTATTAAATAATAAAATATATGATAAATTCCTAACACAAGTGTTTGCCTTATAGAATCAATTACATAAATATAGAATTTCTAATTGACTTTTAGATAATTATTTACTACCTCCGATCCTAAATAAATGTCCTCCTACCTTGTTAATCTTTTATTATTATTATTATGATGATGATTATTATTATTATTATTAAATGTCATTTTAGATATATTTTACACTTTTTTTCAATTTTATCCTTTTTAAGAATCAAATAAAATCTTTTCATATTTTTCAACTTGCCATAATATTTGTATTTTTAAACGTGGGGATAGAAAAGATAGTATGATAACTATTGGGAGGAATGTCTATACGTGATTTAATGGGATTTATTTGAGGGTATACTAATTAGTATATTATATTCTTAATTCTGTTTATGGAGTCCAGAACGTTATTTAATAAGAATCGAATGAAGTAATAAATATAAGAATGTAAAACAAACTAAAATTAACCTTGTTCTTTTATTGTGAGTTGATTCAGATGGTGGATAAAATCAATAATTTTAAGTATGGTCTGTGGGTCGGGCTGACCCAATCTGAAATAGGGAGGGCATGGCAGAGGCAAAAAAAAATTGGACCTTTTTGGGTCTAGCCTATAAGGTCATAACCGAGTTGGATCTGCCTTAAAAATATAGTAATTTTATCTTAAGGGATGGAGAATTGCGGCCTAAAGGAATATTAATCGATCCAACCTAGCCTATTTTAGGACTTGTCCTGGTGGGATTGAGCTGAGCTGAGTGAGTTGGCTCAGTTCATTGCCAGCTCTAGTGATGGAGGGGGTACAGAACATTTAGTTCAACAAAGATATACATTATTCGATTGAGCGTATCTCTTGTTATGTATTCATCTATATTATAAAATATTATACATTTAGACATTGAGATTAATGTTTATCATATTGAAAATGATTAAAATATATAAATATTCAAAAAATTCTCATATACTACTAAAATATAAAAGATAATCCCCATATAGTTCAATGACTCTTTTTATTCCCATATAAGCCAAAAACTTCCGATTTAATCAATAAATACATTTAAATTGTCAAAACTAACCCTACACCTTTTAAGAACTCTTATATAAATGAGGAAGAATCAGCCGCCATTGACGTTAAACCTCAAGGTCGTCATAACCTTCTCTATTCACCGTCATCAACCCGGCAGCTTCATTCCGACGCCAACCTACCTTCTAGAACCACGGAGAATTGATGGGTCATCGCCTACACTAGTGCGGTCGACGCCATCAGAATTAGATCCTCCACTGTCGCCTCCATCGGCATTACCACCTGCAACGACGTCGGCGCCCTCCCTTCCAACAACGTCGTTTCAACTATCCAGTCCTCTGCCATCCCGTTCAACTCAACCGAGGCGATGCTTGGCCGCCACCTGGCTCGTCGGCTTGTCCAGATCGGCGTCAACGACATGTTCGCCGTCCCCGGGTCTTCAACCTAACATTGCTCGATCATCTCATAGCCGAGCCGGAGTTCACCTTTGTCGACTGCTGCAACAAGCTCAATGTCGGGTACGCTGCCGACGGCTACGCTAGGGCTCGAGGAGTCAGCGCCTGCACCATGACATTCACCGTCAGGGGGCTGTTATCCTTTTATTTATAATGTTTTTCTTTTAATTATTATTATTTCTTATTAATTTTATATACTGCAGGCTTCTCTTTGACATATATAAATAAGAGTAAAGGCTAGAGAGTAAAGAACAACTTAAGAAAATGCCTCTATTGATTCCCAAGGTAATAATAGTCTTTACATCCATCTTTAGAATGTAGGTTTTTGTACAGAACCTTCTGAGGTATCCATTTTCTGAAATAGTTTTCTGAGGTATCCGTTTTCTGAAACAATTTTTAGGTCCCATAGCAGAACAAAGGCGAGGAATGTGGATATTATATTTTGTACTTCATAAAGCGCTTTTAGAAAGTGCTCCTGAAAATCTTAACGTATCTGAGGGCTATCCATATTTTGTGAGTGTTTTTTTTTCTCGTTACTCGACTTGAGCTCGTCGGCGCGTGAAACGAAAATCTCCCGGTGATTTGTATTGTCGGGGGCCCGAATTCGAATGACTATGGCACGAACGGCTACATCACACTATAGGGTTACCCGATTTTATCCGGGAGCTACGTTGTTTCCAGACGTTTACTTGCTATCAACCTACAATTAAGATTTTAAGGATTTGTAATTGGCTTATTAAGCATGGCTTGTGATGAAGAGGACATTGTTTTTGTTTTTTATTTTATGACAAATCAATTAGTGAAAAAAAAAAAGAACTCTTATATATATATATATATATGATTGGGTAAAATAAGAACCCCGTCATTATATGTGAACCTAGGGACTAATCCTGGCCTTAGATCTAATCTTGCACAGTGCAATTATATGTCCAGGTTCATTGTGCTTTTTACACAGTACTGTAGTGCTAAAATCAGTCCATTTTTTTAATTATCACTGTGCAATATTAGATCTAAGGCCAGGATTAGTCCCTAGGTTCACATATAATGACGGGGTTCTCATTTGAACCCAATCCTATATATATATATATATATATATATATATATATATATTATATATATGTATGTATATATATAT
>BMAC01000691.1:58625-85278 GCA_014905375.1 Phtheirospermum japonicum | reverse complement strand
TAATTTAATTATATATATATATATATATATATATATATATATATATATATATATATATATATATATATATTAATATAACGTTTTAAAACATGCAATATGTATCTTAAATTGTAGATCTTGAGAATGTGATTAATTTGATATATATTTCATTCAAAACGAATAAAATTTGAAAAAGTTATGGTTTGTTGAAGATTTGAGTTTCATTTCAAAATTTTTGAATTTGCAGTTTATAGACGAAATTTGCGATACTTTTTGTATACAATCGTAGTGTTTTTTTTCTTAATCTATTGTGCTTTCTAAAAGAACAATGTAGTGCTCTTTGTAAACGTTGATATATGTCCAAAATACCATTTTTAATTAATTAATGCATTTTTTTACATTATTACCATGCTGACATGTCATGATCTCAACCATCAAGATTATTCAATATTAATAAATAAGAGGAATTATAAAATAACATTGCGCACCAAATCTATTAGGTTTTGGCAATGTAGTATGTAATTTCCCAAAAACTATGCGAAGTAGTGTGTAATTTACCAAAATTTACACGATTAGTTCTAAATTTACACGGGTAGTTCTGAATTTACATGCGTAATTCTGATATTTACACGAGTAGTTCTGAATTTACACGAGTAGTTCTGAAATTTTTGAAGAATAGTTCTGAAATTTCAACAAGTAGTTCTGAATTTACATGAGTAGTTCGTCAATTTACACGAGTAGTTTTGAATTTACATGAGTAGTTCTGAATTTACATGAGTAGTTCGTCAATTTACACGAGTAGGTTTGAGTTTTACACGAGTAGTTTTTGAATTTACACGAGTAGTTCTGAATTTACATGAGTAGTTCTAAAAATTACACGAGTAGTTTTGAACTTACACGAGTGGTTCTGAATTTACACAAGTATTTCTGAATGTACATGAGTAGTTCTGGATTTTACACGAGTAGTTCTGAATTTTCGAAGAACAAAATAAAATAGTTATAAATGGTAATTTAGTACTCTTATATAATTTTTGAATTAAATGGAAAGTTGAGATTTCAATGGCCTATTTGGGAAAAAACATTTCACTAATGGTCTATATGGGAATTGACCCATAAATATTTATGAAAACAAAAACTGATATTTAATCATAATGGAGATGGGCTTTTATCACAATGAAGATGAACAATAATCAAAACTGACATTGACATATTTATATTAGCGAATATGAAAATTTTCATGAATGTTATGTATTCATAAATGTACGTTTATTACAGTAAAGTTGAAAATTATCACAATAAATATAAAATTTTATTTTGACGGAGATATACATTTATCACATTAAATATATTCTTTCCACTTGAGTGTATGGTACAACTTACACCCAGGTGTACCTAATAATTTATCGGGCAATATATCTGAGGTTATTTTTTTACCTAAGTTGCAATAATATCCGTTTATTTTATATATTATTTTGTTCTCCAATTTATTAATTTGTTTTGAGTTAACTATAAATTTTATATTTATGCAACTGACTTTATAATTTCAAGATCATTTAGAATGCTTTTCATTTTTACGGTTTCTTTCAATTTTCAAATTTATTTTATTGAAAACCAATTATAATTGTGATATTTAATTAACAGGTTTTATTTATAGGTTTATTTTGTGTTGTAATATTTTTTATTTTTTTATCATTTATATTCATATATATATATATATATAATACCTTTTTTTTGCTTTTAGATTTTCAAATTTTAAATAATTATTTATAAATTGAGTATGATTTTTATATTTATGTTACTATGATTATAATTTATTAGATTCATTGTGTTTTGTAATATTTATCATCTATTATTATTATTTTTCTTTTATTTGTTTATTAACTATTTATTAAAATTTAACCGTAATTTTTTATATTTATTTATCTTATTTTATATCATTTCATAATATTTTAAGTTTTTTTTTCTGATTCACTAAATAAGTATTTAGGATTTATTTCATATTTTTATTTTATTATTAAAAATGTTTAGGTCCTAAAACTTGTCGTAAACTCCCCTTAAGACAAATATGGGTCAGATTGAATTTTTTGGCAAATGTATTCTTAAATTGACCCAAATAGTAAGTTATGTGACTAAAATTGATTAATCACATTCGAATTATTGGTGACCGAAAGTTATGGGACTAAAATTGAAAATTTTCCATTTATTATTGATCCAATAATTGTATAATAGTTGAAAGTAATAAAAAGTGAAAATTCTCAATGTGAACGAAAATGAGTATATCAATTCCTACTATGTTGTTGGCAGTGATTATTGGATTTAGACTACTACGTGGGATCGGCCCTGCTGAGGTGTTAGAACACGTGTATAGTAGATCATACAGGGAAAAGTAAAATAGACCCCCAACGACGAGTTGTACATAAAATAACGAGCAGAATGGCAGACGCACTCGTAGAAGGGACAAGACAGGTTAGTCCTGAACGAGCAGTGGCACACAAAGAAAACCCTAAGATGGTCAGTGAATAAATGTCCCAAATTTTGTGTAAGGAAGACGCACCGATCCCGAGGGCTGAGAAGTGATTCGTATTATGAGTTTGTATATGTTTCGAGTCATGTTTGAGTCATTTTTTTATTTTTTTTCTGGTTGAGATTAAGCTATTTTGCATAATTTTTCATTTTACAGCTTTTTACCTAACTTTCCGATTTCTCAATCATTAGTTGGTCCTTTTGAGATGACTTTTGTGTTTTCTCATGCAGTTAGAGCGCTTGACGAGCCTGTGAGTTCAAGCGAATAAAGCTCATAAACTATTACGAGAATCGAGAGACAAGGATGAGAAAGTCAGCGCCAAGAAGTAGCCACAGGGACACTCATCCGGTCGGATGGATCTGACATCCAACCAGATTGGCCTAATAAACTCACGCCCGGTCGGATGTCCCAAACCGGATTGGCATACTGGACTCACATCCGGGCGGATGGATCTGACATCCGACCAGATTGGCTGATAAAGACACCATCCAGTCGGATTCTTCAGACCATTCGGCCGAATGCGAGCATTACAAAATTGTTTTTCAAAAGATCCTTCAGTTACCCAGGAGAAATATGGGGGTTGGGAGACTAAAAAAAGACCAAGAACTTCAACCAAAAGAGGGAGGTAACCAGGACGCGTCCGGGTGGGATGAGAACCACTCTTTGAACCTCTTAGGGTTGACAACCCAAGAGTGTTCGTTGTTTCTTTCATTTTATCTTCCCTTTCCCGTTTCAAATTCTAGTTTTTCAGTTTTTAGTAGATTGAAGATTGTTAATTATTGCTCGTACGTTGGACGTAGATTAGTTTTGATCCGTGCGCTTCCTAGTTTGAACGTTGACACTTTCCACTTCCATTTAGTAAGCTTTCAATTTCACTTGTTTTACTATTCCAAATTTATGATTCATTTGATTATGTGTATCTTGTTGGTTTGTGATGCTCTTGTCGTTTAGAACCATCAATCGGGATCGTCGGGTGTTTAATCTACAAGTTGGGATTGACAACCCCAGCTCATAGATTACGTGTTCGATAAGATGTCAATTGATCGTGGAGACGATTCTGGATCCTAGACCCCCCGCTTTATTAATCTTTTGAAAGTTTTTGATCTTAATGCTCGTCATTTAAGTCAACTTCTTGGTTACCACAATTTTACAAACCGAATTTTACCGAGTGTTTAGAATAGTTTTTTCGTTATTTTATCGTTCGTGAAATCAAATACAAAAACTACCTCCAATTAGTCTTCCTCGAGAGATTCGACTCGAGTTAACTTGCCACTTACAACCGCTATATTCTCTTGTGGATGAGCTTTTTATTTTAATAAAAAGTGTGTGTTTAAAAAGTTCGATTCAAGAAGCTAACAAGTCGGCAGCCAATAAGAGGGTAAAGTAAAAGCTTGGAACCAAAGTAAGGAATATTAGGACTAACAGTTTGGTCCAAAGTAAGGTGAGAACAACCCAGAATGTTATACATGTCAAGGATTCAGTTGAATGCACACCTCTTTATAGATGTATAAATAAGACTCTCGAAAGGTGTGTAAGGGGGGAACAACTTAAGAGAGGGAAAGCTAGAAAGAGAAAAGTAATTTGTACTTAAGGTCGAACTCTTAAGTAGGTCGAATCAAACCCTCAAAAAATTAATGTAAGCTTCTTTTGCTCTTTCCACCTGGTTTGGAATTTGGTCATCGTTCCGCTTGTGTGTTATTGTTTGGTTGTTATTCTTGTTGATCGAGTTTTTAGCATCAACAAATAGCGTCAAAGGAAGAACCTTGTAAGAAACAACAACAACATAGCTGCCTGATGAGCTATATCCAGCTCACCTTCTTCATATATTTTATTACTCTCACGGTTTTGTCATCAAAATCACGGTTTGATGAGTTAGTCAATTGTTCAAAAACTTCAAAAAAAAAAACATTTTTGTCATCTTCACTGTGAATCCGTCTGAAAAGAAAAAACAAAGATGACCTAGAACAAACTATCTATTCTAAATAGCCAGGCATGAACCAAAACATGTTTGCATCCTTGATGAAGTATCTCACTTTCACGACGGAAAGGGAATTCACGATTAAAAAAAAACCTAACCCAGAAACCGTCTGTCCAAGTCACGATGAAGTATACATGTAAACCTATCAGAAGGTCAGTCCAAGTCCAGCCCGCATGAAATAAACGCCCGTGATTGAGAAAAGAGGAAGTTCATGAAATGTCGAGCCAACCCACAAAGAACAGAAAATAAGGTTGGATGTCTATAAAAGGATTATATTCTCTGACCATAAAATTTTTTATAGGCTACGAAAGGAGACTAGTGGAAGGCAAAGACCAAAACTGAAATACACGGTTAGCACAAAGATCAAAGACCACACATCCAGCACGAACCATGTCAGCCCACAAAGGACAACTCCACCGATCTGGAGTTCCAAAAGAAGAGAAAATTCTAGTTAAAGCAAAGGCCAATATACAATCCAAATCTTGACGAGCTCTCCTAGACGACTTCTATTCCCTAATGTTTCTCAAGATCAGGTTAGAAACATTTCCAGAAAACTAAAGATCCCTCAAATATCGCTCTACACAGGAGGTTTTCACTCTGACTTGCACTTGAGTCACAATCAGAATCTCATGGACCTACACTATATATGCAATGGTGACTACTGGTGAATGCCTCTCACTGACCTCCTTCGAGACTCGATCCACTCATGGCCCCAACTAAGGGTAGTGTTTTGAACCAATTTTATATCGGTGAAAGTGAGCATCCCCCTTATAAGATAACCTATGGAGTCTTACAACAGCCCATCAAATCACTTAAGAGCTATGTCACGTGATATACAAAGTAGTTATAGAATATAAGACTTGCTTAGAGGATTTAAAAATCATCTCTTGTTGGGACAGCCTATTGGAAAATACTTTATTCAAATGGATTTGCAATGGGAGGAGTCTCCAAACCTTCTAAGCATCCCTTTATATGGATACAACACAAATCATGGCCGAGAAATCCTCTAACCCACCCATGATATCTCTTGGCGAGCAAAAAGTACCAATCAAACCGCAAATTGAAAGGGGATAAAATAATTCAACACCCGAAGCCAAGAAATCTCCTCCAAGAAAAAATTCCAAGCTAATGGTTGAATACACATTGGTGTAACAACCATAATCTATCAACACATCAAGGATCTTAACATCCTCCCTCCCCCAAGGCTGATCAAGAAGGACCCATCCATGCTTGACAAGAAATGTTTCTGCGATTATCTTAATTCTATAGGTCATACAACAAAAGAGTGTCACAACCTAGTGAGGGCACTGGTCAGGTTCTGCGATGATGAGAGTCATTAATGTTTTTCCAAGAACCAAGGTCAACAAGACTCGAGGCCAAATAATCACATGCAGTTGTTGCCGCTGCCCCTGCCCCCACCGCCAACCCTGCCCCCGCCACCACACTAGAGACCCCCTGAGATCATAACGCTAATGAATATGAGCCGAGCTGAGGATGATTTTTCTAAGAACAAAATAAAAGCTCTTCTAAGAGAAGAGAAGACAGCATGTCAAAAAGTGAAGTTGCTCGAGATAATAGTCCATTAAGTAGAGGACGAATAGCAGTAGAACGACTACAATGGGACCTTCTGATTTTGTGAGTCCAATTAACTACAACTCTCTGCCCATATTCAAATGCAATAATCATTAATGCACGCATCTTGGAGATTAAAATGCACATAATTATGGTCAACTCGGGATCATACTCCAGCCTCATATATTGGCACGCTCTCAAAAGAATGAGTGTGTAAAAGAATTACAGAAATTCATGCAACGACATGGTATGTGGGATAGTCGGTGATTTGTACATATTTTTATGTATTTTTCATATGTTGTTGTGTCTCGTTTTGTGTATTTGGTTGAGTATTTATCGTTATTTGAGTCATCTTCTTTTCTTAAAAATGCTTTGCGATTATAAATTTGTGGAAAAAGCTTGAATTCTACTTTGTTGTTGTCGTATAACCAACCACTGCATTTTTATTTTTATCTTGATATGATTCTTATGGTTTGGTGTACAACAATCGAAGCTTAATTTAGAATTATAAATTTAGGACTAACCCTAAGAAGAAAAACTAATACTTTTTCATTATTGGCCTACTCTGTGTTTTTTTGTGCCAGGTTTATATTTAGTTTAAAGTTTTCCTAAGATGTTAGGTATTGAATAATAATAATACACATCTGGATTATAAACTTTTCCTAAAAATTGCTATTTTCATATTTTCAGCAACCTCAAATTGGTGTCAAGGGTGGATTTTGGAGTTTTATGTTGTGTAGCTCGATGGAGAACTTATGGAAATCTACTAAATTATTGGAATGAGATTCTATTATATTTTAGACAATTTCATTAGCTCCCAGTTTATATTGGTTTCTTTCCTTTTATATTTCTATTTTTTCCCATCTTCAAATACTACAACATATGAAACTTCTTATAACCTGTGTCACAATGACTTAAAGTGAATGTGGATTTGACAAATGAGCGGCGAGTGTAAGATTCTAAAGGCCTACAATGATATTGCCATTACAGATTTAAAAGTATAATGCATAAACACCCTATCAGAAGAATACAGACAAATTTATTTCAAAGAATGACTCTACAGTTCTTAGAAATGTATTCTATATCACAATATCACAATTACCATAGGGCATGAGTATCATCCCAAAAAATATATTTGGATCAGAGAAATGTAAAAAAAGAAAACATTCAGAAAAGTGATGAAACAAATAAATAACTACTTTAATAAATATATAATTTCTTCTAATTTTCTTTATGTTGCTTTGATGTTGTTGTTGTTGTGTTGCTGATTTGTTGTTATTGTTATTGCTGAGGAGAGTGCCCACGGATGTTATTCTTAAACTTCTCTATTTTGGACCTTTTCAATATATTTCTTTATTAATGTATGTAAAACTAATTTATAATTGAGTTCTGCAGAATTGCTCATCCCTCAGCAGAATGACTCTTTTCACCAGCTCATTTCATATATGGATGAATATGGACAGTTTTTCACCTTTGTTTGACAAGTTGTAATGTGAAAGAACTCATGCAATTGATATTAACATATTTGGGGCTATGATTTATATTTCTGTAGGTACTCTTGGTTTAGGTACTCTTTTGGTTGAAGCATTGAACACTTTTTCTTAATGGTTCAAGTACTTTTGTGTCCATTCAAAATATGGATATTTGATCAAATCTCATATTCAGCTTAGCATGATTTTACATTTTATTTTTATTTTTCTCATTTAATGTAACTATTTATGTGAGAATATATTTTATCACCACATATTCCTCTCAAATAATCATCATACATATATTTTTCGCGACAATTATAATATTCGTCACATATTGTTTTGTCATTTCAAATAAACTCATTAAATGACAACCATATTTCATAACTATAATACAAGTGTTTTGTGATGAGTTATATTATATATGACAATGATATCCGTCACCTTTCATAGTAATTTGGTGACATATTATTTTGTCATTTTAAATAAACTCATTAAGTGATGACCATATTTTGTAACTATAAAATAATTCTTTCGTGATGAATTATATTATATATGACAATGATTTTTCATCACCTTTCATAGTAATTTGGTAACATATTATTTCTACATTTTAAATAAACTCTTAAGAAACGACAATATTTCGTAACTATAAAATAAGTATTTCGTGATGAATTATATCATACATGAAAAATATGTATCACAATTTGTGACAGTTGGAGCATCGTTAAAACTCGATGGATTCGATAATACAATTGTGTTTGTCATTAAAACCAAAGGTTTTGATGACAAAGTGTAAGTTTGTCATTTAGAATGTTAACATATGATGACGATACAGACGTTAAGATGATAAATATATAATCATATAGGTGACGAATTAGTCATCACCAAAAATTATAACGTATGATGAAAACACTCATTAGAATCATCAAAAGCAACACATTTAGTGACGAATACTCATACTTGTCATTTTATACCTTTTATGACGCGTTTACCATGAAGAACGTTGTGACGCTATTTCGTCACAAAATAGTTTTTATGACGAAAAAGTGAACTTCATATGATAAAATCTATCATCACGTTTTCTCAAATTACTTGTATTGATCACTGCTGCAATCTCTCGACAACTCCAAAGCGCCAACTATCACAGTGAACCTCTGAGCTATTGAGAGTGTCGGCAGCTGCTGCACAGCACCAAGTCCTCTCGGCCAAGGGCTCTCTCTCTGCACCAAGTGACACTTTTAACATATAAATATGTCTCTTACTGCTCTATTTAAAGGAAAGCTCCTTAAATTAGATTTTTAGATGTTTTAGTTTCTTTTTCTTCAAGTTTTGGGAGGGTTCCTTCTCCCAAAACTTTATATGTAGATCTAGTTTTTATTTTTCATCATTTTGATTCAAGACTCAAGTTTTGAGTTCCTTCATTCATGTGTATTGAAGATATTCATTTAGTTTTTAGTAAGTTTTTTTTATTTCCTTATCTTTATTTGCTTTAGTTGCCTTTAATTTCTTTTTAATCGTTTTTGAGATCTAGGTTTCATTTTTTATTATTTTCATTAAATTTTGAACTTTGTAGCTATTTTATGACCGAGATGTTAGATATACTCTTAACTTTGAGTTTACTTGCTTAATTTTATGTCTTTCATGTTTAGGACTTTCAATTGCATGTTTGCTGTTATTGCTTTATATGGCTTTTGTTTCTTGAGATTCCTCATGCTAATAGACTAGATTTAGTTAGTATAGGGCCTGGATTAGTTTAGAACCATCAGTTTTATTGGATGTATAATTGTATGTATCTCAATTTGTATAGTTTTCAATTGCAAAGTTAATTAGTTTAAGACGTAGATTGATACCAAAAAAAGATGTCAATGTCAGATTGAAATCAAGCCAAGGTTAGGATTGATGACCCAAAATTATGTACATTAAATGCTCGATCCAATTGGTCTTAGAGACGAGTCTAGTGCCCTAAACCCTTACTTTCTTGTTTTCAATTTCAATATTTGTCTTAGTTGTTAAAATCCAAACCCCAAGCAATGTGTTTGTGTGTTTAGAATTTATTTTCCTTTTCTTATTATATATTTCGTGTTACAAATCCCATTAATCACTCTCCAACTAGCCTTTTTCGAGAGACACGACTCTTGAAGAACTCATCGAACTATAATAGATTTCGTCCTATTGTGGGGAAGATTTCAAATCTCTCTGTTTTGAAAAGAGTAGTGCATAAATTCTCTAATCCAATTTTAACGTGGTTATCGGGGAAGTCTAAAGGTTTCGTGGTTTTTGTGTTTGTTCTTTGTGATATTAACGTAGGATTGTGCTTATTTATTTTTGTGACTTGTTTGTGCTTTATTTTGTGCTCGTTTATCTTATTTCTCCCACTGGTATGTTTAATATCATTTTTTGAGTGTTGTTTGCAAGTTACATCAATGACATCAACCGCATATTTTGAGATTTAATGTTTAACAAATAGAAGATGGTCAATTATCGAGCTCTCTGCAATATGACGATACTTGTGCTTGTGCTTATCAGCTATATGGGAATGCTCAAACTTCTCAGAATCCACCAAGGGCCCCATCTCATGACTACTCATATTAAGTTTGCTATGATTATCCCAAACCTTCCACCCACCTAGCAAGAAATGGGCCCCACCTCCCGATTCCAACAATCTGGTTTATAATGATTTTTATGTTTCATCTAACTACTATATCCGATCTGTGATCATTGTGCCCCACCTCCTGACTACCACACTCTAGGTCATAACATTTCAAGCTATTATTACCCGAGTTTATGGATTCCATATTGGCTTTCATATAAGATTCTTGAGCATTTATGAAGGAGTCTTTTGATAAATAGAAGGTTGAGGTTGAGGATTAAGCTCCACCTCCTCCCTAATATCTTATGCTCACCCACTTCGAATCCCTATGATCTAAGTTATGAGACTAATGGCTTGCCTCCCAATAACCATAATCTGGTATATAGTTCTACATATTCTCCTTGTGCATCACATTCTTATTTTTGAGCTATGATTATTATCCTTTGTCCCCTTCATTCAATTGTGGTAAAAATTTTGAGGCTCCAAAGTTCTATAATTTGGATTATGACCATTTACACTCCACATGACCCACCTTCTCAAATTCTGAGCTACGATCATCATCTTGCACCCTTCTCACCCAAATACATCCATAGGGCTAGTAATGAGATAAAACGTCGTCCTTATGGAAATGACTTGTCTGGTGTTCCCATTATGGAATCCTCTTAGTTGTTGATGAGGTGTTGATACTTGATGTGTTGGAGCCTATTTGGTTGATCGTGATTTGAGTTTAGAGGATACATTTGTAGATGTGTGTAAAAGTGTGGGAGTGATGTCGTTCGAGGTTTAGATGGAAAATAAAAATTTGAGTTTGATGGCTTTACTTGAGGATGAGAGTGAGCTTGTTGTGAACCCCTTAGAGTTAGAGGAGTATGTCGATGTCCCTTGATTAGACTAGATTTGTCCTTATTCTTATTAGCTTTTTAGTTCGTTTTTCTATTTATTTTTTGTATAAGTTGGACGATTTAAGCTTAATTCCGTATTTTTATAGTTTCGACTTATTTTACCGTATTTTAATCGTAATTGATGCAATAGGTGATATTTCATTGTTTTCACCTTACAGCTAAGTAGCCGGAAGAGTTCAATGCGTAATAGACGAAGTTCGATGTTCAAGAATAGGAGAACGAGCTTTCCGGCGAAACGAGTAGCAAAAGATAGAGAGAGACAGAGGCAGACGCGCAGTCGCGTCAACTGACGGGACCGTCGACGCACCATTGACGCGATCCATGACCTGCGTCAGACGATGCAGCGTCGACACACTGTCGACGCAACTTGCTGAAGCGTCGATGTCGACGCACCAGCGTCGACGCACTATCGACGCAACTTGCTGAAGCGTCGATGTTGACGCACCCAGTCGACGCACCCACCCAGCCGACGCGCACGCCCAGGAAGCACCAACGCCGAGCGCCAGCACGCGTCAGTCGACGCACCGTCGACGCGACGGCCCAGAATTTGGATTTTAGGGTTTCTTGTGCGCCAAGACTTGCAATATCTTTATAAACCCTCCATATTTCGGATTTTTAGGAGAACACACGACCACCTAGGGTATCTTATCCTACAATAACAATAATCCCACATATCATAACAAGATTTGAAGACGGAGATCAAGGATCGGAGAACAACGCGTCCAAAACATCGAATTCGCGTTCGGGATTCAATCTTCGCCCAAGATCAACGTTCAAACTCCGGAATAGCTGGAGCTTCTCATTGATTTTTAGTAGTTACAATAAGTTTTCTAAACTCTTAGTTAATTTAGTAGTTAATTTCTAGTTTAATTGTTAGTTTAATTCTTACTTAATCTCTTAGTTAATTCTAGTTTAATTAGTTTAATCATTTTTATGCTTGGATATTGGATATTGGTTAATTTAGTTTATTTGTGCGAGTTGATTTATGCTTAGTTATTCGTTCTTAGATTCATATGATTCATTGCTTAGTGGTAATTTCTCATGTTTATGTTCTTAGATTCGTTAATTAGGTTTAATTTATGGTTGCGTATTATTGATAGTATAATCATTGCTCATAGTTGATAATATAGTTATAATAATTAGTTTAAATAGCTTTAGTTTAATTATTGCTTTAGTTATAATGATCAGCTCAAAACCTTTTAAAACCCCAATTGTACATGTATTTTATTTTAGTTCGTAAATTGAGAAAAATATCCGAAAGACCGAACAGTTGTTTCCTCGAGAGATTCGACTCGAGTCAAACTCATCACCCTACAATTACCTCGTACACTTGCGAGCAAACTAATGTGCTTTTAAATTAATTTATTAACACGGGGTGCACAAAAGTTTGAGTCATCCCTATGTCATTCGATGAATTTATATTGATAGATAAGTGCAAGGAGGTGTTGCCTTTGGAGATTCTGGTGGCCGTTGTGATTTGAGATTAATTTTTCTTTATTAAGATGATGGCGTTGATGGAGCCGTGGAGGAGATTTTATAGATGATTGAGATCGTTGAACCTCTTTTACCAGCACCTGATTCTTTATTGAAACTTGAGATTGAGGGGGTGGAAGATTTAGTGTTGAAGGAGTCTGATCCTCCTCTCTTATAATCGGATAATTCTATATATGATTTAAAGGAGGTGGCAATTGAAGAAATGAAAGAGTTCCCCATTTTGGAAAATGAATGTTCGTTTGATAACTTTTTCTTAATTGTCTAAGATTAGATTTAGTTTTGCTTGTGGACATGCAAAAAGTTAAGTATGTGGTAATTAGTTTATACATATTTTATATGTTATTCATGTGTTTATGCATCTCATTACGTGTATTTTGCTTGGTTATTTGTCATAATCTGAGTCATTTTTCTTTATATAAAAATTTTATAGTTTTTTTTTCATTTTTCTTTTATTATTTTTTGTATTTTCTCATATTTTTTAGAGTTTTTATATTATTTTATTGTGTAGGGTCAAGTTTTGTCAAAGTAGGCCCGGTCTGAGGTTGGAAGATGCAAAGATCGAGTGAAAATGACAACGACTAAAAATTATGGATGCGTCAAGCCACGGTCGTACGTCGTCGGCCGCATGCCCACAAGTCATGCAAACAAAGACCCCGATGAACCTCTGAATGGTCGGGCCTTGCTCGCCACTTTCAGCAGCCACTGGTAACTCATGCCCAATAGTTGCACACCATGGTCGCATACCTTCTTCAGCAACCACGTGCGCAGCTCTCGCAAGCCATCAACAGCTGCACATCATTTGCCCAAGTCTGTGTATCATTGTCGCAACATCTCGATAGCTCCCACATCAACTAGCAGAGTGAACCTCTAATCTGTTAAGAGTGTTCAACAGCTTTCAATAGTGCGCACGCGCATCCTTGCCCACTAACCATCACCGAGACCACCTTCGGTAGTAATTCTCGGCAATCCCTGCCCATCGAGGAAGCCTTCAGCATAGGCCAAGATAGCTTAAAGTCCTTGCCTGGGTGGAGTGCTGTAATTGCTCGGTACAGCCTCGTCGCTTCAGAAATAGCTTCACAACAGCCTCGACAAGGCCTTGGGAACCTTTGTGATGTTATTCGACGCTTCAGAAAAGTGCGTTGATGTCATTTGGCACCTAATTAATTCTCTTGCAGTAGCTCAACAGTGGCTCAGCAGCTACAGCATAACACCGAGTCCTCTCAACCATGGACTCTAAAATTGCACCAAGTGACCATTTTAACCCCTATTTAACCAATAAATAGGTCCCTTACCTCTTTTAAAGCATAACTCCTTAACCTCAGATTTTTAGATGTTTAAGTTTCTTTTTCTTTAAGTTTTGGGAGGATTCCTTCTCCCAAAACTTGATTTCTAGATCTAGTACCCATTTTTCATCGTTTGCTTCAAGATTCAAGTTTTGAGTTCCTTTGGGCATGTATTTTGAAGATATATTATTAGTAAGCTTTCTTATTCCTTTCCTTTGATTATTTTTTACTTGTTTTCTAGATCTAACCTTCGTTTTTTTATCTCCTTTAATGCTTTAACCTTTGTATATATATTATGCTTAAGATGTTATATATACTCTTGATTTAGATTTTTCTTACTTAATTTCATGTCTTTATTGTTCATGCATGTTTGTTATTCTTGATTGCTATGGCTTTGATTTCTTGCAATATCGCATGTCATTAGGCTAGGTCTAGTTACTTAGGTCCTAGATAAGTTTAGAACCTTCAATTGACAAGTTATTGGGTATTTAATTATGTGTGTCTCAATTTTTATGGTTTTGGATTGCAAAATTAATTGTTTGGCCACTCTCAGTTGTTTTTAGACGTTGATTGATTACAAGAGGATATGTCAATATTGGATTGAAGTCAAATTTAGGTTGGGATTGACGATCCTGCCTTATGACCATTAAATTCTAGATAAATTATCTAATTGGTCGTGTAGACGAGTATAGTGCCCTCGATCTTTGCTTTCTTATTTCAATTTCAGTTTTTGTCTTAGTTGTTAAAAGAAAACCCCCAAGAAATGTGTCTGTAAGTTTAGAACAATTTTTTTTCTTCTTATTTCTCACTTCTTGTTACAAATGCAACAATCACTCTCCGACTCAAGAGACACGACTTGGGAAGAACACATCGTACCACGATCGATCCCATCCTATTACGGGGGAGATTTCAAACCTCTCTATTTTTAAAAGAATAGTGCACGAATTCTCCAATCAGGTTGTAGATATGTGATGACCGTTAGAGAAATAGATCTTTTTATCGCGTTCGGCATAGGACTTAAAAAGAAAACTATAACCATGATGTTCAAAATTATTGATGCACATGGAAAGTAAAACACCCTTATCGAAAGACCCACCTTATGTGAACTCAAGGGCACCCTCCTTGTATACCATTATTGCATAAAACTCCTGGAGGATTATGGGGAAGGAGTGCGCAAGTCGGCCAGATAGCGACGAAAGAATGTGATAATGTACTAAAATCTAGATGCATCAAGATGGCCAACCGGAAAAGAAAATCATGGTAAAGGAGGAAGATCACCCCAAAGGAGAATCGGAAGAAGAGAATGGGAGAATAAAAGAGGGCGCAAGGAAATCCCTCGATGATGAGATCGATACAGATCAAGGATGAAGTAGGGACCCAAGAGAAAGGGCCAATCGGGTAGGAAAAGGAAAGAACCACGATGCTGAGCTCGCCCAAGAAAAGAAAAGAGATGGAGGCGCCCAACGACCAGGGGCCTCAAACAGAAAATATCTTAGTCGTGAAGTTCGGGGAGCTGGAACGTGATGAGTTATCAAATGAAGAGACCGAGCTTCATAAGAAAAGAGACAGGGGCAATGCCCTAAAAAGGAACACATGATCTATGAATATGAGCTAGACCCTAGGAAAGAAACATTAAAGTGGAAAGCCACACATGTCAAATCGGTCGAGGAGCTCAACTAGATTATGATGAACAAGACCAACAATAAAAACAAGCAAATTCGTATTAATCACGACTTTAAAGAGCTCGTCAGATCTGAACTAATCAACTTCCTTGAGGAAACCAAGATATATTTGCTTGGACCCAAGCCGACATGAAAGGGATAGACCATGAGCATGCGTGCCACAAGTTCAACATAGATAAAACTGTGAGCACGGTCATCCTAAAAAAGAAACTAAGATCAGACAAATATGAGGCATTGCAACTCGATGATGCCAAGCTCCTGGACACCAAATTTATTCAAGAAGTGAGATACCCTATTTGGGTGTCGAACCCAGTCCTCGTCAAGAAGACAACTGGGCAGTGGCAGCTATGTATTGAGTTTTCCTATCCAAATAAAGCTTCTTTAAAAGACTGCTACCCATTGCACCATATAGATTATACGGTCGACCCCGCATCAGGGCATGAGCTCATGAGCTTCATGGATGTCTCCTTAGGTTACAATCAAATAAGAATTCACTCGGAAGACAAGGAGCACAACTCTTTCTTCTCCGATAGAGGATTATATTTCTATGCAATGACGCCCTTTGGGCTAAAAAATATAGAGGCGACTTATCAACGACTCGTTATTAATATGTTTGATAGTTTGATCTGCAAGAAAACTGAGGTCTACGTCGATGACATGATCGTCAAATCCTTGCACACGGTCAACCACATTGAGAACCTCAATGAGATGTTCAAGATTTTATGAACGTACAAAGTGATATTAAACCCCGATAAATGCACCTATGAGGTCAGTTTCAGAAAGTTTATAGTCTACATGGTGGTCATTCTATTTAGACTACCATGTGGGACTGGCCTCGCCAAGGTGGCGGGATATGTGTATGACAGATCAGATAGGAGAAAGTAAAATGGACCCTAGAAACAAGTTTTAGGTAAAATAACGAGTAAGATCACAAGCGTCCTCGCGGAAGGGACAAGATGGTCTCGTTCTGAATGGGTAGAGGTGCACAAAGAAAAACCCTGTGATTGTCACTGGATAAGGGTCCCAAAATGTTGTAAGAGGGTCATGCACCGATCCTGATGGCTAACGTGCTAACAAGTTGGCAGCCAATCAAAGGGTAAAGCTGAAACTTACTACCAAAGTAAGCAATATCAGGGTTAACGGCTTGACCCAAAAGTAAGGTGAGAACAAATCAGAATGTGACACATGCCATGGTGTCAGTTGAATACACACCTCTTCAAGGATAGTATAAATAAGAGCCTCGAAATGCGTGTGAAAGGGGGACAACTTAAGAGAGAGAAAGCTAGAAAGAGAAAGTAATTTGTAATTAGGGTCGATTTCTTAAGTAATTCGACTCAAACCTCATAAAATTAATAGAAATTTCTTTCGCTTTCACCACCTAGTTTGGGCTTATGTTCGTTTTATTTGTGTTATACTGTTTGATTTTTATTTCTTGTTGACCAACTTTTTGACATCAACAGTATTCATAGTCTCTCTCTCTCTCTCTCTCTCTCTCTCTCTATATATATATATATATATATATATATATATTAATAATATGTTAGATTTATTAATTAGTATTGGTAATTGCAATCGACCATACTTAAAATACCCACCATATATGTATTTACACATATAAATAAGTCTCATTGCATATTTAAACACCCGAGGGGTGGAAATTTATAGACGCGACATATTAAAGAACGTCAAAATTACAAGGAAAACGGATACATTGGTACTTTTGGGGAGATAAGTACCCGAACCCCTTAATGAACCTAAACTCTAGATATACGAATCGGGGAATTAAATTCCCAAGAATTAAAATCCTAGTGTTAATGAATCCTAAAAGATGGGTATTCAAGTTGATCCATTCGACACAAGCTTTTACACATTTATGGTAAATTTTTAAAATTGTAAATCACGTCTCGTTGATCCCGACAACCTAAATTTGCACGAAAGTCTGCCGATTTATTTCTTCGTGAAAGATGTGTGTAAATTTAATATTTCGGGCCTCGGAGAATTTTCAAATCTTTAATAAAACATGTTGTAAAGTCCAATATCCCTGGTGGGTCGGATTTTTAATGAGCTAGAGTAAAGACTAGGCGTCCATTTCTATCCAATAAATTACCATTGTATCTATAAAATTTCATACCATAATGGCCTTAGTTTTTTCCATAACAAACACACATAAAGAAAATTCAAAAACCACAATCCCATATTATTCCATCTATAGATTAACATGATATCTAATGTTAAATCACTATAGTAAAATAATACCAAAATAACCGAACAATTTCCATAACTAACACTAAAAAATCACAGTGACTAGATCTATTACCAAAGTACGTTAATAAGCCACTCACTAAAATATAGGGAAAATAATGCTCGTCGTTGACCAATTTTTTTTAGATATTTTACTTTTCCCATTTTTATATACAGGTGATATTATAATGAGAACAACCTTGTCTTAATACAATCTTGTACTTTCCTTTTAATCTATTCACTTCACATCATGGGGCCTTTTTACAAATAAGAAAAGACAAAGGGCTTGTCCCGTAATTCCAACCTCATTCGAAATTTCAGACCGTTGGCCCTCCTCTTACCCTTGGGTAACGGTTTTCTTACCATCTTGAAAAACACAGAGCTGAACATTTCAAAACAACTACCCGAAAATTAAAATCTACACATTAAAAAAAAGAAGAAGAAGAACAAAGAAATGGGCTGTGTCTCATCAAAACACACAGCCAAAGAAATCAAGCCACAAAAACTACCCAAAAATGGCGATAATTACACCCACCACATTGTTTCTCTCACTTCAAGTACCTATGGCGTCCTCAGACTCGACAAGGAAAAGGGAAATCAAGCTCCGCCACCGGAATCAATGCCGAGCACCGTAGAAGTGAACAAAACGTCGCCGTTTCGGGAAGAGCCTGAGATCATCAACGCCTGGGAGCTTATGGAGGGTCTCGAAGAGGAAATCGGGCCCTTTTTTGCTCAATCCAGGAAAAGCCCGAAATCGAGCCCGAAATCGAGGCCTTTCCTGCGTAGCTTGACTGAAATCGACGCTAAAAGCCCTCTAAAGTTCTTGAATCAAATGGGTTCCCCGAGAAAGATGAAGAAAATAGGCGGCAAGGAGAATAAGGGCAGAGTTAATAATATTGGGTCACTAGAAAATAGCCCTAAAGCCATTTTGAAAGATTCTAATAATTCGAAAGAGAGTGTTAAAAAACCATCTCCGAGATTGTGGGCTTCGATCAAAGGCAGCCCGAAAGTCAAAAGATGCGAGAGTTCAAGAATCGATCAATCCCCGGTGGCTGTTTGTTCAAGGAGGAGAAGTTTAGGCCCGTTGTTTGATCCCGAACTTGTGGCCTCGTTCGAAAAGGAGGTCTCCGAAGAGGAAGAAGAGATCAAGAAGATGATTTCATTTTCACAAAAGGCTAAAAATCCTCAAAATCCAGACATGATTCTCGAGCCTTACAAGAAAAAATGCCCGCCGGGGGGCGAGAATGCAATTATTTTGTACACCACGACGTTGAGGGGTATTAGGAAGACTTTCGAGGATTGCAACTTGGCCCGATCGATCGTCGAGTCGCATAACGTGCAGATGTTCGAGCGTGACATATCGATGGACTCAGGGTTTAAGGAAGAATTGAGAGGTTTAATGGGGCGCAAGGACGTGAGGGTGCCGTTAGTGTTTGTGAAAGGGCGGTTGATCGGTGGGGCGGAAGAGATGGTGAGACTGGACGAGGAGGGTAGTTTGGGGATTTTGCTTAGGGGGATCCCAAAGGCGGGGCTCGCCGGCTGCAGGGGGTGCGCGGGGATACGATTCGTGATGTGTTACGAGTGCAGTGGGAGTTGTAAACTTTTGGGTGATGATGGGAAGAGGAGTTTGAAGTGTGGTAAGTGCAATGAGAATGGGTTGATTCAGTGCCCAATTTGTAGTTAAAAAATTATGTGTGTTTTAATCTTAATGAGATGATTAAGTTTAGGGGTTTGATTGATTTGATAGTGCACAAGGGCACAAGGGGTTCTAAAATGTATTTGGAGTCCTTTTAGCATCTGAAGTTATTGCAGATGCAAAGATTGTATCTTTTGACATTATTGTTGGTTAATGTCTGTTTTTATTTTTATTTTGTTTTTTAAATAATTTATTGGACTGTCTAAATTGATGAGATTGGCTTGTTTGTTTGGTCTTATGTTATTGTTGGTTGAGCCAATTGGGATGATTTTAATCTAACCAGTAACTTTATTTGTCTTTCTAGCCAAGAATATTCATTATACTGTTTCATTACCAGTCTGGGGACTGATAGTGACCGGACAAGGTTTGTTTGTAAGCCTGATAAGAAAAACACTTTTTATACTAATTTCTGGTCAAATAGATATGGGGAAAGAAAAGGACGTCTTCAAACTATGCTGGAGAATTTTCAGAGTATGTATGTATGTTGAGAAGTTCTGAATCCTTATCTTTTACCACGAGGCACTATGTCAAATGTGAGTTTATATGACTGGTTGGTTGGTTAGCGGTCTATGGTGAACTCGTATTATTAGGGTTTATTAAATAAATAATATTTTTTTAACTTAAAATTATTAAAATAATATACTTTTAAAAAATATTGCGATTTTGGGTCGGGACGCCTTCTCCAATGGCGTCCCGCTCACTTTCTAAACGGTACTTTAAAGTAACCGTTCTAGAAAATCACCCGGGACGTCATTCCCAAAGGCGTCCCGGTTCTAAACTGGCGTAAATGAAATTTTGAAGTTGAAATGAAAAAAAAAATGTGCGAGTCCGACGACTCAGCAGCAGTGCGGAATTTAAGTTTCTTCCCGGCTTGGTGACTCTAACCCGGAGACTTTGATTGCGGGACGCCTTTCCCAGTGGCGTCCCGGGTTAATTTTGCAAAAAAAAAAAAAAAGAAAGAAACGGCCACAAACCCTAGCCCCTCTCTCCTTCTCTCCCCCATTTCCCGTCTGCCCTTCTTCCCCTTCTCTCCCCTTCTCCCATTTCCCGGCAGCAGCAACACACGGCAGCGGCGGAGCGGCGCGGCGGAGCAGCAGCAACACCGGCGCGACGGTAAGTTGTAATTTTTTATTTTTTTAATTCAGCAACATTTTTATTATGATGATGATTATTGTGTTAATATATATTGTGTTTTTTTGGATTGTGTGTTTATCAATGATAATATTTCAAAAATGTTAATATATATTGTGTGTTTATGTGTTTGTAAATTTTAGTTGTTAATTTTTATTAATTTGTGATGAAATTATTCATTATGTGAATAATCAAATTTGTTAATATGTCAATTTTTATGTCAATATTTATAGAATATGTTGTGAATTTTTTTTATTCAAATTAAATGTCAATTTATATTTTTGTGAATTCTAGTTGTTAATTGCTCGTGAAATTTAATTTTATTGATTTGTGATTAAATTATTCATTATGTGAATAATTAAATTTGTTAATATGTCCATTTTAGTGTCATGTTTATAGATATATTCTGAGATTTT
This sequence comes from Phtheirospermum japonicum, assembly GCA_014905375.1. Classification (NCBI taxonomy): domain Eukaryota; kingdom Viridiplantae; phylum Streptophyta; class Magnoliopsida; order Lamiales; family Orobanchaceae; genus Phtheirospermum; species Phtheirospermum japonicum. The sequence continues at coordinate 64,318 of BMAC01000691.1, read as the reverse complement.
TTTATTCAATATAAATATCAATTTACATGTTTGTGAATTTTAGGTGTTAATGTCTTTTGAAATTTAACACTATTGATTTGTGATGAAATTGTTCATTATGTGAATAATTTAAACTTGTTAATATGTTAATTTTAGTATCAATATTTAATAAAATTTATTTAGGTTTAGAAGTAAGTGCACATATGGCGAATGCGTCCAGTGGCAACGAGTATGACATGTATGCATCTATTTTACGAGACGATGATGGATTTGCAAATGTTGATCCAACCGAGCATCATGCTCCTCCCCCACCGGTGATCCCGGACTACCCCGCCGATTACTTCGGACCAGATGAAGGAAGCGATTCTGATCAGAATCTAGATGAACTAGATGATGATGGTCATGAAACTGACGAGGAATTCTTTCAGTTGGGGGGTAGTAGACCAAATGAAGATCCTTTTGAACCCACCGTGGATGAGCTTGCCCCTAGAACCTATAAACGAGCGGATAGAGGACCGACACTGTACCAGAACAGACCATTTCTTGATCACGTATATGAAGACGTTCCGATTGATTCTATTGGTGTCCCTCAACCGGACTACTACTACGATAAAGACGAAGGAGTGTTGAGAACGGGCATGATATTCAGAGATAAAAAATATTTGATGTGGGCTGTCAAGGATTACTCAGTGCGCGTCGCCAAGTGCGCGTATAGAGTGGTACTGAGCAATCCAACGGTTTGGAAAGTTGTTTGCTTGTCGAGTTCACTTGGTGAGAATGATGTGGATGTTCCGAATCTAGTAATCGACGAATCACCCGAGTGCGGATGGTGTCTCCGCGCTAGTTTTCGTAAATGGAAGGGCGCGTGGGTAATCACAAGATTGGGTTCTACGCACAGATGTCTTGCATCTTTTACACGTAAAGATCACCCCAATTTGTGTAAAAACATGATTGCTATGCTCATAACCACCCACGTCGAGAAAGATCCGTTATATGGTGCTTTGCATGTCCAGAGTGCAGTCGAACAAGAATATGGTTATAACGTGTCATATCACAAGGTATGGCAAGGTTTACGACGGGCTCGTGAAAATGTGTACAGGACGTGGGAGGAGTCGGTCCAGCATTTGCCGAAATACATGGAGGCCTTGCAGTCGTACAATCCGGGGACAGTGGTCGAGTGGCTGCACAAATCTTCTGTAATTGCCGATGTGCATATGTTAAGATTTTTAATTTGGGCATTTCGACCATGTATCGAGGCTTTTAGACATTTCCGCAGGGTAATCAGTGTTGATGGAACTTTTTTGGGTGGAAAGTACAAACACACGTTGCTGATGGCAGTTACAGTTGACGCCAACCAACAAGTCGTGCCACTAGCTTACGCAGTTGTTGATTCAGAGAGTTACAGCTCCTGGCATTGGTTCCTTCACATGGTTGCAAAACATATTATCCGCGACATAGAAGGGGTTTGTCTTATTTCTGATTGACATGCCGGACTACTTAGTGCACTAGAACAAGTTCCGGCATTCTCTTCTAACGTTTTTTGTTTGCGACATGTTTTTTCTAACTTCAATACGCATGCCAAGTCTGTGACATTGAAGGATATGTGTTTTAAAGGTGGAGCAGAACCCAGGGTTACTGTCTTTCACAAAATAATGGAGCAGATTAAGGCGCTTGATCCGGATGCATTTGCGTACTTGGATGGTATTGATAAGAGCAAGTGGACACTGTCCCACGATGACGGCAAACGGTGTGGCATCCTGACGACCAACATGTCCGAGTCCATCAATAGAGTGATGAAATGTGCTAGACGTCTACCAATAACTACCATCGTTCGAATCATATTTGCCCGAAGTATTCATATATTTTTTGATCGTTTGAAAGACGCGACGAGACTCCGTAACAAGCAACAATTTTGGCCAGATACGATATATAGGGTGTTCAGGTCAAGACAGCAGTTGGGGATATCTTACCACGTTACGGGATATAACTGGGCAGCACAAACGGCCCAAGTTTCCGTACGGGTCGATGGATCAGTTCGTGCCCAGAACTTTCGAGTGTTCTTGTCGAACACGGAATGATCCTGTGGTAGGTGGGCGAGCAGTGGACTTCCGTGCTCTCATGCAATAAAGGTGTGCACCAAATTTCGAGTGCATCCTCGAGTTATGTCGGTGCTACATCGCTGGGGGTTTTACGGGGTCGCACGGTGCGGAGCAATCGCGAAGCTGGACTGTTATTTGATCACCGCTCTAGTTGAGAGATGGCATCGCGAGACGCATACTTTTCATCTGCCTGTGGGAGAGGCGACTGTCACTTTGCAGGATGTGGCTGTTATTTGGGGTCTTCCGATTGAAGGTGCCCCGATGATCGGCGATGATCTCGAGTGGAGCAGGGACGATTGGGCAGACTATATCGAGATGATGGTAGGACTGAGTGTCGATACTGAGGAGTAGATGTAAGGTGCGAGCCGTATGAGAATCTCGACGTTGAGTGAGTATCTCAGGATCAGGAGCAGGCATATAGATGATGACACACCGCAGCAGAAGATCGAGCAGTACACTCGGGGGATTGCACTTTTACTGCTTGGGACGTTGTTGATGCCATGTGGGACGAACAGTTATCTTTCTGTCTACTACCTACGTCATTTCAAGGATGATGCCACGCAATCGGGTATTAGCAGGGGTAGTGTTGTGCTTGCATACCTGTATCGCGAGTTGTGTATGGCTGTGGCAGAAGATAAGAAGACGATAAGTGGCCCCATGGATTTGTTGCAGATTTGGGCGTGGTCCCGGATTTCATCTATCAGGCCAGAGACCACGAGGCTTTCTCTCAATCTTGAGCGGACCATTCACGTTCGAGCTGAAGGCGTCACGTTGCCTGTATTGCCTTATGGTGCTAGGTATATTTTTTTAACTGTAATACTAGCTACACATGTATTAGTAATCAGCGACAATTTTAATAACTTCCACTACTGCAGAAAGTAGATACAAAGGCGCCTCATCCACGGCGGTTCTGGAAAAACCGCCGTTAAATCGGTCATTTAACGGCGGCTTTCATAAAATCACCGTAGAATCGTACATTTTACGGTGGTTTTATGAAAACCGACGTTAAAACTGAACTAATTAACGACGGTTTTTAAGAAAGCGCCGTGAATTAACAAGTATTCATGGCGGTTTCTTAAAAACCAACGTTAATTAGTTCATACGTTAATTACTGCGGTAGATTTAACGTCGGTTCTGTTAGAACCGATGTGAATAAGATGACATGTAACGGCGGTTTCATAGGAACCGCCGTAGAATAGTAAGCCTCCATGTCACCGATCCTCGTCCTTATCAAGCAAAAGTTTTGGCCGTTGATCAGTATCTGATCCAACGATCTGGATTAAATATTAAACTAAAAAAATATTAAATCAAAAAAAAATTAAATTAAATAAACAATAAACTAAAAAACCCTAATCTACTTTCACTCGTTTAGATTACCCTCCGTCTATCCCTCTCTCTAGATTTCATCATCATCATCCGAATACAATGGCCATGTCTCGATTTCTCTCCCAATCCCTGCCTCGTTCCTCTCCCCATTATCCGGCCGCCGCCTTAATGAGCCATCACCGCCACCACTCCAGCAAAAGCCGCCGCGCACAGCTTAACGAGGTGACGGAGATCGACCAGGCCTCCTCCTCGTCGGCCGATCCGGGGGGTGAGGCGGCCGCCGAGATCATCGCCCTCGGCATCAAAAGGATCGAGGACGCCATCCACAACATCATCGTTCTCCGCTCCGCACCGGATTGGCTCCCCTTCCTCTCCGGGTCCTCGTATTGGGTCCCGCCCCGTGCCTCCGCCGTGCGCAGAAGCGGCGCCGCTTCCCAACACCGCGCCGAAAGCATGATCGATGTCGTCGAAAAATTGGCTGCCTTGAGGGTGAAAAGGAACCAGGGGCTACCGCTTGATTTACTGTTGGAAGATGAGAATATGTCGTTTACTTCTACCAAGGGATGGCCCGCCTCTTCTTTTTACATCGAAGGTAATCGATTTGAACTCGATTCTGTTTTCGATCGAAATGGATATATGGAAAGATTGAAATTTGATCTGTAATTCTGATTCAGGCGTTTGGTGGGATTGTGAATTGGATTTGATGGATTGTGAATTTTGAATTAGTTTCTGAATATAATCTCTGTATTTCCCAATTCCATCAAATTGAAACCTAATTGAATAAGCTACCCTTCATTGGTTCATATGAGGGGATATTGTTTGTAATTCGGAATATATTTTGAATTCCTTCTTGAAAGAGATTCGTTTTAGGAAAACACACACAATAGAATAAGAGTTCGAGAATGTCGAGAGATGGTTGAAAGAGCTTCGAGACCACACGGACCAGAATGTTGTGATCATGCTTGTCGGCCTGTAATGCATCTGTGCAACTAATACAGATTTTTCTGTTTCTGATTGTTGCCTGTGAGTTGGACGAATTAAAATGTTGAGTATTCTGGACTTCATTTGTACAATTCGATTGTAAACATGTCAAATGTGCAAGTAGTTCTTTGGTGACGGTGATCTTTAGCCATGATCCTTTTTTATATTTCTCTGGACGTGCCCTGAAAATATGTCGTTGCACACATCAAGTAATATCCACGTGTTATTTGTTTTCATTATTTGTGTAACTTGTTAGCTGTGAGATTTTCCCAGTATAGCTGGTGTTTGTTCTTGGCTCTCTTGCGGATTGGATCATTGATTAATATTCCTTCTCTGCAGATCGATGTGGATATTGGTTCATCATCTGTAGCAAGGGGTGTCATTGGTCTCGTCCTTGGATATGTCACAAGCATTGTTGTTGATCTTGCCATAGTTATAGAGGTTTGTATATTATTGTTTATTCCCCTTATCTGATGTTTATATGGTAACATTGAATTAGTATGGGAATAAATCACTCTCAAGCTTGAAATGTGCAATAGCAATTCAAATGTAAGGTCTTTGTTTCCTTTCARAAAATGGGTTACTGTATATGYTTTTTGAGTGGGTTTGGTTGTAGTTTTACTCTGTTTACAAATAAAACTTCTCAACTCTTTATCAATATATTCTTCTATTATATAAATAAGAAACACTTCATGCATCTCTCATYAAAACCAAATTAGAATTTTATTCTGATATCCTGCTTTTACTTTTAAAACATGCAAATTGTTTCTACACTTGAATACCCCACTTGTTTATTCTGGTATTTTTGTTTTTTGCTTCATACTTTTTGTTTCCATCACTAGGTTTATTCTCACACATGACACAAATAACCCGCTTCTGGATGAGTAAAATGTTATATTTGTCTTTTGTTGCACATAATACTAGGAACTTCAGAAACACTTTACTTAATTGTTAAGTACGTATTTCGTCTCAGTTGAAATCCTCGGCCTGTAATGCATCTGTGCTATGCTTTCAAATGCAGGTGTCAATTGCATTCACTTTTTTCATTTTTAACAGCGGTTTTTTGAACCGAATTTGTATCGACCGCCGTTAAATTTTACGGCGGTTTTTCAAAACCTCCGTAAAAAAGTGGGATTTAACAGCGGTTCTGGAAGACATTTAACGGCGGTTTTTGAACCGCCGTAAAATTCAGCATTTTTACGGCGGTTTTGGAACTGCCGTAGATTTCAGCATTTCACGGCGGTTTTTAAAAATACCTTCTAGAAAGTCTATTTTCCAGAAAGGCCAATTCACAACGGTTTTTTAAAA
>BMAC01000691.1:38784-51506 GCA_014905375.1 Phtheirospermum japonicum | reverse complement strand
CATATCAAGAATTATTTTACGATTTAATATTCCAGCCATCGTGAATCTGGACTCTAAATTTTTGAATTATCACCTTGACCTCCACGACGATTCATCAGGACATATTTGGATTGACAACCACCAGTCAACTCCTCACATTGCAATCTATAATTTTAACAGTTCGTATTTTCAAACTGATGTCAGAATCGGCACCGACGATGGTGGCCCCTTTTTCGATGACTCTCTCTCTCTCTCTCTCTCTTACCTGGGTTGCGGTTGTGCTGGTCGACCTCCGCCTTGCTGTCAACGACTTTGTTTGTGGGTACTATAACTATATTTTGTGATGCGTTATCAAACTTTTGTGAATACTTTAATTACCTAAGTGGAAATGGCATAGATATAAAAATAAAAATTAAATTATAAAAATATGTAATACTTCAAATGTATTTCGTAAACAATAATAATAATAATAACAACTTTTTATGATATTGTGATTTTTATAGATAGATAGATAGATAGATGTAAAAATAAAAATATAATATGTTTTCCTTTTGCTTTATTTGTGATACTTTTAGTTGAATCGATGACACGTTAAACTGAGTTTGTGATACTTTAACCTTAAGAAACTTTGATATGTATTTTTTCTTATAACTGTATTTGTGATACTTTTAGCTAGTTTTGTAAATACTTTGAGCTGAGCATATTTCGATGTATTTATTTCACTTAAGTTTGTTGTTAAAGTTTTCTTTGAATCAGTAGTATTGTAGGTGGGATGAGAGAAGTTGAGAGATGGTTATCGATTGGAGTTTGTCCTAATGAATCGATGTGGATCTGAGATTAAAGTTGATGGATATGTAACTTTAACCTTAGATCTACGGTGATTAGAGCTTTAGAATCTAAATCCTATTTTGAACCTAGAATAAAGGAGATGAGATGATTCCTACGACATAAATTTCTTAAAAAAATTCATAGTCGATGAACGATGGACAGCGGTGGTCGGCGGTGCCGTTGCCCAGTTGTGGGGGAACACATTTGCGTGTGTGTGTTTGTGTGGGAGAAGAAAATAGAAAGCTCGGAGTTTTTTTGTTTGTCTATTTTCCATTAACCGAATGGGTTGGGATGGATCAAATGATAAGGTTTGATAAAAAAAAGTGGTCTTATAATATGTGAAAAATCTCACATGAAACCTACTTTAAACATAATGTTCATAAATTAAATCAAACATATCAATTTAAAAATAAAAAGTTCATCAATTTTCATACAAAAGTTCATCACTTTAAATATATAAATACTAAATCTTGATACACATATTTATTTGTAGATACGCAAATTCATTAGTTTAAACTTAAAAATTTATGTGTGGATACTTCACTAGAATGTATAGGGTGGCAAATCGGGTTACCGTGGTGTGTTCGTGTCACCTGATAAAACCAAAAAGATTGGTTACCAAGAATAGGGGGTACTAACCTCATATTTGAGATCAGCGACCTGAACAATCATGTAATAGCGTCACAGCGACCTGGTTGATCTCCAAAAAGCCTCCTGGCGACCTAACCGATCCTACAAAATAACACCTTCAGCCAAGGCGGTGGACGGCCCCGGCGAAGGTCCTCCGATACTTAAGTCAAATAGTGCGAGAGATGTTTTGAGAGCTCAAAGTAGGATTAATTCAACTTAAGATAAAGAGAGGCGTGCACCCCTTTTATATAGGCAAGAGAAGTGTTCCCCAAGCTAGGGTTACCTTCTCCCACTATAATTCCATAAATACCACAATCGACTTAGAATTAGGATTTCTCCTATATGCTAAGTTCCCATAAATAATAGGTCTCTCGCTTAAATTACCATAATATGCCTGGGCCTATGATTCTTTCAATACAGTCCGCCGGGACCCCACAATACCATCCATATTAGCCCATTCGGGCCTAATATTTACAAAGCCCATGACCGAGCTACCACATAATGCCAACCTAATAAAATCATAAGAGGTCGCGACCCTATAAGAGAGCTCACCCTCATACTTCAGGTCGCTACTCTATAAACCAGCTCGCCCACCTCTCAGAAGAAATGCTCCTTCCGAGAAATGAGGTCACCTTCCATAAATACTGGCATATAGCTTACATGAGAATTTAGTGTTGTATCAGCTAGTCACCTGATCGCCCGTCGTTAAGCGTCAAATTAAATATTTATTTTTCTTCAGCTTCTCTCCACTAACTAGTAGTAGCGATAAGTAAGGGTCGATCCCACGAGGAGTGTGGTTAAATTGTGATGATTCGTATTTTATTTAAATAAATAATTGGGGGTAGGAATTATGAATTAAATTAACTAATAAAATAAACAAGCAATTAACTAGCAAGTAAATAATTAACGAAGAATTCAATAATAATAAAGGTCTAGTTCTAGTTCAGTTTCCACCCTCGATTCACTCGTTTAACCAATCACAATATCATAATCCATTCAGCAAATGCGACTAAAAACCCTAAGTAGCAATAAGCTCTGCTACTCGAATTTTCCCTTACCGTTTACTCAATTAAAATAAGCTCTTTAATTGAATCTAATTATTGAACAACCTATAATAAGCTCTCAATTCAACCCAACAACAGCATTAATGAATAGACAAATAGATTAATCTAGGCAACAAACGCATAAGCTCGGTTCATTCAACCTATGTTGTGTTGTCCCTAACGATTCGCAATCATTAGTTGCTTCAGAGAAATAGTAATTACGACAATTACACGGGAAGCAATCCTATTTCTAGCAATAGATAACCAATCCCTAATCTAGGTGATCAAGCCAAATTAAGAATTAAGCAATCATAAATTGAAAATAGAACAACACAAACAATCGCATATGACGAACGAAAAATAATATTGCATAAATTAATTAAACATAGTTTTACGAGGGTTTCAACATCCCTAGAACTAGATAATAAGCTTACTCACTTATGGAGTTAAGAAAATAAAAGAAAAGGTTCAGATAAACAAACATAATCCTTGATAAAAATAGGAGAGATGATGTGTTGAACTTGAATCTTGCATCTTGGAACGTCAATCCTCAATTTCTCTTGCGTATGGATGATTTGGGACGAATTGGAACCTCTCTGGACCTCCTTAGAACCCTAGGATATGTTGTATTATGCTTCTGGGACGAAATAGGGTCGGGGTTTATATAGGAATCCTTTTTCTTGCCGCCCAAGATTCTCCCTAAAATAACTCAGCCGAGTCGGCATCGACGGAGCGTCGACTGACGCGAACCAGCCCTCGGCGTCGACGCGCATCACCCGCCTGCGTCGTCCTGCATGGGAATCGACTGAGCCCTTCCCATCGACACTTTAGAACATGAGCGTCGACATTGCGTCGACTGACGCTCTTCCAATCGACACTTCAGAACATGAGCGTCGACATTGCATCGACTGACAGACCTTCTGTCGACGCTTCAGCAGCTTCCCGTCGACATGGCATCGACCCATCGTCGATCGACGCACGCACAGCCAGCGCAACACTGCACATCGCGTTGACCGACGCGAGCCATCCTCGTCATCGACGCGTTATCGACGCAACATCCTGATTCTTGATTTTTATCTTGGTTATTCGTCAATCCTCGTTTCTCTACTTCCTTGTGAGACATCCTTCGATAAATATAGCACCAAATACTGCAAAATAGAGAAGAAATATACGATTGGTGCTTGATTGTTCATAATAATAATTACGCGAGAAATAAGCATATATGATAATATTAAGCACGTAAAATCACCGGAATTAAATCGTCAATTAGCGTGTAATCTCTCGCTTATCAAATCCCCCAAACTTAAACCTTGCTTGTCCTCAAGGAATATGAAGAATTAAAGCATAGGACAAACATAATATAAGTAACTCACTCAAATTACCCAAGTGAATTTTTTCGGACTCTAGACACCACTATATTTTTAGAAATCTTAGACGTTTCATGTATTGGCCTAGGTGATCCCAGTAGCTTGGCAACCCTTTTTTATACACATCACGTCAATGCACTATGGTGCCCCCTCGCTACTCAATGGTTTGGCTCTATCCATCGTTGGAATTAATCAAATATCTCGTCCTCTCCCATTTATTTATTTTGTTTTTATTTTTTTAATTGAGGCCCACAGCTCCGCACTACCGTCCTTGACTTCATAATGATGATAAGGCGCTGGATAGGAGGATTGTCTTGATTGGGTGTTTGATTTGTTGAGTTCACCTCCGCCATGTTTTGAGAATCTGATAGTGTGATGCGCCTTTTGAGCACGTGCATGAATTGTCGAGCTACTAGCATCTTCGTTGGACTTCGCTCTTTGGAATTTGTAAGCGAATGCACTTGATAAATACGGATAGACAGCTGTTTTGGCACCTCAATTCTTTTTGATTTTTCAATTTTCTACTTTCACCATGCCGGTATACCCCAACCGGACTTTATTTGACTTCTGTTTCTACTAACGACATATTATCACGCAACCGCCAACTTCAAGGCCCCACACAAACTCATATTAAGTACGGCAACCACACGTACACATCAACAATGCAATAATCTAGAATTGACTCCCCATATATGAATCACGAAAGCACTAACATGCGTACCTTTGACCTCTAAATCAAATGACGACTAAAGACTTTAACCGAAACGTAGTTCATCAAGGCAAGTCAAGCGAATACTTTTAATTATTTTCTTCTAATCCCCCGGTGTTTATCACAAAAATTGTCAAAATTTATCAAATTTTTAGCACAAAACTCCTCAATAATAACCACAATAGCTCACTCCCCCAAACTTAAACATTAGCTTGTCCTCAAGCGAAACAAGAAAAAGCACATCATAAATATTATGAGGAAAGAGTAGGAAAAGAAATCACCCGGGGAAATGTCGAGGAGTCTTGGTCCTATTAATTATGATGCTCGGTCCTTTGAAAAGTAGCCCACTCATCCAAAACAATTTATCACCTCCAAAGCTGTAAGAAAAATAAAAAGAAAATAAAAGAAAATAAAACAAGTAAACATTGGGTTGCCTCCCAACAAGCACTTTTGTTTAAAGTCGTTGGCTCGACTTATTCCCTTGATCAAGTCATAGATGGTGCTTCCAACTCCATCCGTTCCTCATCAACGGAGCGAAACCCTTCATAATACGGTTTGAGTTGGTGTCCATTCACCTTGAACGTCTTGTTCGTTTTCGGGCTAAAAATTTCCACCGCACCATGCGGGAATACGTGGGTGACAACAAACGGTCCAACCCACCTTGAACGCAACTTACCGAGAAATAGCTTAAGGCGAGAATGAAAAAGTAGCACTTTTTCGCCCACTGCGAACTCTTTCCTTGAAATCTTCAAGTCATGGAATGCCTTCGTCTTCTCTTTATAAATTAGCGAATTTTCAAACGCTTCGTTTCGGATTTCCTCCAATTCTCGTAGTTGCAACTTCCTTAGCGCACCGGCCTCATCAAAATCAAAGTTGCATTGCTGCACGGCCCAAAACGACTTGTGTTGGAGCTCCACCGGCAAGTGACATGGCTTCCCAAAAATGAGGCGATACGGCGACATCCCAATTGGTGTCTTATACGCCGTGCGATACGCCCACATTGCATCCTTCAGCTTGATGCTCCAGTCCTTACGGTTTGCTTTGACGGTCTTTTACAAGATGGACTTGATTTCTCTGTTCGAAATTTCGGCTTGTCCATTTGTTTGAGGATGATAGGCCGTAGAAATCCTATGAGCAACACATACTTTCGGAGCAATGCCTCCACCGTTTTGTTACAAAAGTGGGTGCCACGATCGCTTATCATAGCTCGAGGGATCCCAAACCTTGAGAAGATCTGAGATTTAATAAAACGTGCAACAACTTTCGAGTCATTAGTTGAGGTGGCTTTCGCTTCCACCCACTTGGAGACATAATCCACCGCCAGAAAAATATAAATATTTTTGAATGAATTTGGGAAGGGGCCCATAAAGTCGATGCCCCACACATCAAAAATTTCACAAACCAATATGGGCATTTGGGGCATTTGACTTCTCCGTGAAAGATTCCCCGTGCGTTGACAATTATCACATGCCTTACAAAATTCATACGCATCTTGAAATAGGGATGGCCAATAAAAACCACTATCAAGTACCTTGTGTGCAGTTCTCTTCGATCCAAAACGTCCTCCACATGCATGAGAATGGCGAAATGAAAGAATAGCGTGGAACTCTGATTCGGGGACGCATCTTCGGATGACTTTATCAGCACAATGCCTCCAAAGGTATGGATCGTCCCACACATAACACTTCGCATCACTCTTCAGCTTGTCCCTCCTTGCTTTCGTCAGCCCTGTTGGAAACACACGAGCAACTAGAAAATTTACCAAGTCAGCATAATAAGGATCCATGTGTTCAACCGCAAGTAGTTGCTCGTCCGGAAACCTCTCATCAAGTTGTAGCTCGTCTTCCACGTGCACTAATATACTAAGGTGATCGGCCACGGTATTCTAGGCTCCCTTTTTATCTTTGATTTCCAAATCAAATTCTTGGAGAAGTATAATCCACCATATGAGTCGTGGCTTCGTCTCCTTCTTTATAACTAGATGTCGCAGGGCCGCGTGATCACTAAAGACCACCACCTTTGATCCAATGATGTATGAGCGGAACTTCTCAAGGGCAAACACAACAGCTAGAAGCTCCTTCTCCGTGGTAGTGTAATTTTCTTGGGCAGGGTTCAAGGTCCTCGATGCATAGTAGATCACATGGGTTGCTTTGTTCACCATTTTTCCTAGCACGGCTCCCACAGCATAGTCACTCGCATCGCACATTATCTCGAGTGGTAGGTCCCATCTTTGTGGTTGGATAACCGGAGAGGTGGTCAGCCGCTCCTTCAGTGTGTCAAAGGACTTCTTGCAGTCATCATCAATCTTGAACTCCACATCTTTTTGCAAGAGCCTACAAAGTGGCGATGCGATCTTCGAAAAGTCCTTGATAAATCTCCTATAAAATCCTGCATGGCTAAGAAAAGAACGAATTTCCCGCACATTGGCGGGGTAAGGCAACGCAGCTATGGTATCAATCTAAGATTTATCGACTTCAATTCTTTTCAACGAGACAATGTGCCCTAGAACTATACCTTGTTCCACCATAAAATGACATTTTTCCCAATTTAGTACAAGATTAGTGTCGACACAACGTTTCTAATATAATAGATATGTTTCTGGATACCCGTATCCTCTCTGATGAGCACCGAACTCACTGCGACCTCTTCGACCGATATATACAAGATCAGGTCTTCCCCCGACATCGATTTAGTCAACAGTGGTATCTCGGCTAAGTATTCTTTCAGCTTATCAAATGCATCCGCCGCTTCCTTGGTCCATTCGAAATTGGACCCTTTCCTGAGTGCCCTGAAAAAGGGGACACCCTTCTCTGCCGACCTGGAAATAAAATGGTTAAGACCTGCAATCCGGCCTGTGAGCACCTGTACATCACGCACCGTTCGAGGATGTGGCATCTCCAAAACAGCCCGCACCTCAATACCTCTTTTCGTCACCATATATACCAAAAATTTTCTAGATCACACACCAAACACACTTTTTTGGATTGAGCTTCATCCCGTACTGCCTTAGTATAAGAAAAGTTTTTCTCAAGTCCTCCACATGGGATTCTACTTTCTTGCTCTTCACCAGCATATCATCGACATAAACCTCTATAATGGACCCCAACAGGTCCTTAATCATTCTATCCACTAGTCTTTTATAGGTTACCCCTGCATTTTTCAGACCAAATGGCATAAATACAAAGCAGTATATTCCCGTTGAAGTAACAAAGCTCACCTTGGGTTAATCCTCCTTTGCAAGAGGTATTTGGTGATACCCTTGTGAAGCGTCCATCATACTCAATAGCTCGCACCTGAGGTCGAATCCACTAACTGATCAATTCACGGTAGAAGATAATGATCCTTCGGGCACGCTTTATTTAAATCTCAAAAATCCACGCACATCCTCCACTTCTGCCCCGGTTTAGGTACCATCACAACATTAGATAAATATTCTAGAAATTGGATTTCTCAAATGTGGCCTGCTTTCAATCATTTTTGCACTTCCTCTTCAATTATCTTGTCTAATTCAGTCCTAAAATGCCTTCTCTTTTGCTTAACCGACCTCACCTCCCAATCTGCATTCAGATGGTGTTGCGCAACCTCCGGAGATACTCCTGTCAGTTCTCTATCTCCGAAAGTGAAAACGTCCCGAAATTCCCTCAATAATTCTGTCAGCTCTTCTCTTAGTGTTTCTGCCATCAAGGTTCCAATTTTCATAGTGTACTCCGGGCGACGTTCTTCTAACGAAATTTCCATCAACTCTCCATGTGGTCGAACAGAATTCTCTTGTTCTTTCACCTTTTTCACACTAAGTATACCCTCCAGTATCTCTTCATCTCTTTCTCGCTTGTTCTCACTCAAACCCTTTCTGACTGTCATCTGGTAACATGACCTTGCGACCTGCTGCTAGGAGACGACCTCCCCCACTTTATCTCCCACTGGATAATTGATACGCATATAAAACGTAGATGTCACTGCCTGAAATGCGTTAAGAGCAGGTCGCCTTAAAATTGCATCATACGCCGACCTCCCACGAACTATCAATAATTTTAAATTTTTCTTTGCCTGAAATTCACCTCTTCCTAACACCACTGCCAACGTTAGCTCTCCCTCCATAATCACTTGCGCCCCATTAAATGCGTATATGGGCGTATTAATAGGTCGCACTCTTGTCTCCAATTTTATTTGCTCTAGACAATCTGTGTATATTATGTTAACAGAGCTCCTGTTATCCATAAAAATCCTCCCGACCTCGTACCCCGCTATCTCAGCTTCAACTACCAGCGCGTCATTATGATCCTCCTGCATCCCATGTCGTTCGTCAAGACTAAAAGAGATGATTGGTCCTGTTCTTTGTGGTCGCCTACTGGTTGGTCCAACCTGATTACGCCGGACCTGAGAAAGGCCCTGATTGGGATGACCTGAAATGTCGGCCTGAGTTGGCGGATGCTGACCACATGACCTGATTAGGGAGTGGTTGGTGCAAGCTGAAATACATGGCATGCGGAGAGCATGATTGAGGAGCACAACATGACTAGGATTGTCCTGGCCTTAGTTAATGCCCAGATAAAGGATTTAAGAAATTCAGGATGGGATATAGAAGACCCCTGTGGGGCAGAGCTGACATGTGCGCTGGAGGGAAGCTTCCAGGTCATGTCAGCCCATGTAACGGCCCCAGATTCACGGGTTTTGTTTCCGAGATTCCGGAGAGGGGCCCCAGGGGGCAGAGCAAACCTATGCACTGGAAGGAAGCTTCCAGATCAAGTCAGCCCATGAAACGGCCCTTAATTCGTGGGTTTTCTGTTACTGAGATCCCGGAAGAGGTCCCCACTGGGCAAAAACTATATATACCTCAGCCTCAAGGCCGAGGGAGGTATGATTTTTTAAGATTACTTTCTCTTGCTTTAGATTATTCTGATCAAAGATGCTTACTGACTTATGCATCGGAGAGGTCTCCACCGGAAAACCCCCGGTGGTCCTTTTTAACGTGTTTTTGTATAGGAGGTCGGGATATTCTAAGGCAGAAGGAGCGAATCTTAGTAGTCAGTATATTTAAAGGTGAAACAATTGGCGCCGTCTGTGGGAAATCAAGGGCTAAGGAGTGAGATAATCATGGCATCAGATGGGATTCGGCAAAACTTGGTGGCGGAGTTAGGTTATACGCCAAGCTCTGCTACACTAACGGGCGTGCCAGTGGCGGCCAGACCAGACACAGTGCGGCCTCCTCCCAGCGGAGTCACACAAACTGTCGGCGGATTGCTGAATGACTCCTTCCTCAGACAGCTATCAGATCTCATCGGAAAAGCGGTGGAAGTGGCCGTAGATAGAAAGTTCGCCGAAATTTCAACACCTCCTCCCAAAACAGTTCCTCCGCCAGAGGCGGAACAACCGCGAGCAACCTAGAGCACGGTCAGAACCCCCCTTCCAGAGGAGGAGGAGTGTTTCTCTGCCTCCGAAAGTGAAACATCGAGCAAAACCAACCCATACCTCACTGTGCAGATGCAAAACCTGCAGAAAGAGGTCAGGGAGTTTAAAAGGAAGATGGCGAGCATGGGTGTGGTGTCGGCATGGAGGGGTACACCGTTTATGGAGGCAGTTATGCGCGATGATGTAACGGCCTCTTACCGGTCCATGGGTTTTGAATACAACGGACCCGTGGGACCACCTTAGCCGATTTGAGATCGCGGCAACTTTACACAAATTCTCAGACCCGGTCATGTGTCGATTCTTCCCAATGACCATTACAAATTCGGCCCAGCTCTGGTTTAGCCAGTTGCCTCCATGCTCTATAAGCGATTTCGACGAATTCAGTTCGGCATTCCTGCATCAATTTACCAGCTGTCGGAAGTACCAGAAAATGCCACTGGAATTATTCAGCCTGAAATAGAGGGAAAATGAAGATTTACGCACATATATAAAACGATTCACAAACGCAAACTCGAAGTGCCATCAGCATCTGAGGAGCTCCTGGTCAATGCACTAGCTCAGGGGCTCAGGAAAGGGGAATTTTTTCAGTCGTTGGGCGTAAAGCCAGTGCTGAAATTCGGAGAGCTCTTGGAACGAGCAGAGAAGTACATTCATCTGGAGGAGGCCTCGAGAGTCAAAGAGGATGGAGAAAAACGAACGACCTGATAGGGATGAAAGGACTCTGACGAAGAAACCCAGAACTTGCCTAGTTGGAGGACGGCCCCATTTTGACAGGTATACACCACTGGCCACGCCTCAGGGGGAGAGTTTGTAAGAAATCGAGCGACATCCTGATCTCAAATGGCCAAGAACTTATTCCCAGAAGCCAAGGAAAGAGCGATCCGACAGATTTTGCCGTTATCATAATGAGTACGGTCATGAGATAGATCAGTGCACCCACCTCAAAGATGAGATAGAAAGGCTGGTGTAGGCGAGGCACCTCAAGGAATACATACAGATGAGAAGGGAGGAGCCCAAGTCTGACTCTCGCAGGCAGGACCGGCCCCAAGGGAATAATCATGAGCAGGATAACGGACAAAACAGTGGGAGACGGAGTGAGCAAGCTCAGGCTGTACGAGGTGAAGTCTTAATGATCACAGGTGGAGAATGGGATGAACATTCTAAGCAAACCCATAACAATTATGTGTGGGCAGGGAAAGATCTGGCTAAAAGGACACGCGAGGTAGGGCAAATGGCACCGAGTCCGAACATTTGCTTTGGATCCGAGGATGAGAATTGCATCTTGGCTCCATATATGGACGCTCTAGTCATAACAGCTACCATCGCTAACTATAATGTACGGCGGATCTTTGTCGATACGGGAAGTTCGGCGGACATCATGTTTTATGACTACTTCAGGAAGATGAATTTGGATATGGAATTAGAGGAAGTCACGACCTCGATAGTGGGATTTGCAGGAGGAGCGTTGAAACCTATGGGTGCGGTAAACCTCTTGGTCACGCTGGGGGACGAGGCATTCATACAGACCAGGATGGTTCGATTCTTGGTGGTAGATGGGGCCTCTTCTTATAATGTTATGTTGGGAAGGCCATCCCTAAGCAAATTCCATGCAGTAATTTCGGTCTACCACATGAATTTGAAATTCCCAGCTCACAATGGAGTGGGCGAGGTTCAAGGAGACCAGTACGCATCACGCCAGACGTACATGGAAAGCATTCGGCGGAATGAGGAAGAAAGACAGGCCTGCGTTGACTCAGAAAGAGGAGAATCTGATGGCCGTAGAAGTAGTTCTGGGGGACAATAGTCGGATTCTTTACATCGGGACTACCCTCAGTCCCGAGGTATTAGTAGATTTGGTTGCCTTGCTGCGAAATAGTGCAGACATTTTTGCCTGGTCTCCTCAAGACCTTATCGGGATAGACCCAGCGGTAGCCGAGCACCACCTCAACATCAGCCCAATGATAAAACTAGTAAAGCAAAGAAAGCGTAACTTTGGGCCCAAGAAGGAGGCCATTATTGAGGGAGAGGTGTTTAAACTATTGAAAGTTGGGAATATACGGGAGATACAATGTCACGCCACCGAGCCCAGCCATGCCTGCCTTCGCTGCTCATGTAGTCGGAGAATCGAACGCCACCGCTGCCAAGGGTTTCCGCCGTCACCTCATAGATGTTTTAGGCTGATTTATCTTACGGCCCGAAAACAAGGACAGCCTGCGGCGGCGCGTTTTCCTCCGGAGAGACAGCACCGACTTTCGTCTTGGCCGCCGCCGTCCCGTTCGCCGCTACGGGTCGCCGAATGCCCGCCGCCTCGCAAAAGCTCCACTATTGCCGTCGCGCCTCCACCGTTTCTGCTCACGATCGCCAGAAATCCGAGCCACATCAATTCGCCCGTTTCCACCCGCCGGATTGCCCAGCCGACGATTGACGACGGGAGAGGAGCGTGCGTCGCCGTTTCGCCGGAGAGGTGCCGGCCGATTTGGGTTTTTGGAGAAGGAGAAAAGAAGGAGGAAGGAAAGGAAGAAACGGGCAGCGGGTTTAGGGATTTTAGGGCTGAAACCCTTTTAATCCAACTTTTCCAGAATTACAATTCAACCCCAGACTTTTGCCCTTTATTCAATTGACCCCAAATATTTCAATTTTACAATTAATCCCCCAAGACTTTTATCCTTGTTCGATTGAGCTCCCAATTTACCTAAAACTCAAATTCAGCATCCAAATTTATAAAAACTCCATTACCATCCCTCCAACTTCATGAAC